>JAPMNS010802516.1:1820-13767 GCA_029874215.1 Squalius alburnoides
CTCCTCGCATTCCACTGTGAATTGCGCTCGTTCCCGTTGCGTGTCCTTGGCAACCTTAACCTCTAAAATCCGAAGCGGGGGGCGCTACTAAATTATCACGTTACTTAACAACTACTAGCTTAATCAACACAAAATAGATGTTGTTTTAAAGCTTAGCTATACAGTGAATATAGAGAATGTGACCACCACTTAACAAGTGCTTTAAATTTACTGACATATTAGAAGTGCTCTATTTTAATAGCGTATAAAAACTGCTTTACATGAAAATGTGATCTGTAAAATCATAGTACATAACAGACAGACTTGTGTCGTATATCGTTGAAAAGGTGTCAACAAGCAGAATACAAGCATATTTGTTTCAGTAACATCGTGTTCCAAATTATTATGAAAGTGACATATCAGTAGGATTTCAGTACAATAAACATTCAGATATTTTAAAGAAAGTGTTTGTTTTATTTCTCATCTTTTTAGATAACTGGTATCATTCTCAGACAGGTTTGTTAAATAGTTTGCCAGGTCTTCTTAGGTAAATGGGAAACCTACTTAAAGAGGTTGTTCCACATCATTAAGCAAATCACAGATCTAATGCAATATGGGGAGCAAGAAAGATCTTTCTGAAGATGAAAATCATGATTTAGAGCACAAAAGAACTCGGTCAGATAAAGGTTTAAGGAAAGTTTCTGTCAAACAAATTAATAGTTTAAAAAGGGAAACTATAAAAAAAAGCCACTGTTGAGCAGGTAGCAGGTATTTTCTTCTGCTGGTGTCTCTGGAGTTTCAAGAACCTCTCCAAGAGTTTTCAGCCACCCCTAGCCAAAGCTCACTAAGAGAAATGTTTACAGTACAAACATTTTTGTTTGTAACATTAGTATACCATAGTAAATCACATATAATATTTAGAGTAGTTGGTCTCGAGCGATCCCAAACACAACATAAATCTATGTAGCCTATAAGCTATAACACTTTCGGGATCCGATCGTGTCAAGATCATGACGCAGTGTTTTCCAACACCATTTTAAAGTTCAACCAATGGAAACTGGATCTCGGGTATGGTGGCCTGCTATAGTGGATAAGGACAATGTATAAAGACCAATTGGACACTGTTTTACAGCTGGAGCTTGAAATGGTTTGATTCCTCAGATTGACAGGTCTTGATTTACCAGGCGCCGTAGAATAAGAGTGCACAGCTGATACAACGCTGGAAGATCAGTCATCCACCAGTATCTTATTACTTGTTGTTTATTCTATGCACTTTTATTGTTAGCGTTAGTAGCAAGCAAGTAGTTCTTATGTTCAGTAAAATCACTTGTATGGAGGGTTTTTGGACCCTTGACTAATTATGTTTTGAAATAAACAGCTAGCCTGCCTAATCCGTTGCATGGCTTAAAGACATTAATACATTTAGAATACACAACTGCAGTGCACTTACTTTATTTGTCCTTGTGTGTCTGCTGCATGTGTTTTGTGCATGAGCCGCACACACCTCAAAACTACACACTTGCTTAAATCAACCATTATCATTATCAATCATTATCAATAATTAATTGATCATCGATTAATCGTTAGCATCCCTACTACCTATCGAAGAATAGATATAAAAATACAGCCCAGATTGTACTTCTAACTTGCAGCCTTTTATTTAGTATTTTAATTGCATTTGAATTACATTAAATGTTTTGGTTTTAAACTTTAAAATTGATGCTGCCAATAATACTCTGCATCAATTTAACAACACTTTCAGTGAGCAGATCATTTGAAGTGCCATTGTTAACTATAAAAAAATGCCATTGTTAGCAGTAAAATGCTTATTCACTGAAGCTTCTGAAGGTACCAACTACCCATTGGCATTTTATAAATTAACTGTAATAAAATTTCAACAACAAATCAACTGCATTTCTATGCAATGCAGCATCACTTTTCACAATGCTATTGCTATCAGAAGACAAAACTGCTGCAGTGATTTTACCGCCATCAACTGGTTGGCGTCCTTAATATTTTTCAACAAAAAACATATTGCTTTTGATCAATAATTTGATTTCTCATTAATAATAAGTGAATATGCAAAAATGTCTGTTTTGAACACCACCATGTTATTACATTTACCCATTTTGAATGAATTAAAATGTAAGAAAAATATAATATTTAGTCTGTATTCATGGGAAATTATATTTCAATGTCTCATAAAATTGAAAAAGCATAGTCAGTACACCACGGCTACGAAAATATAGAAATGTATTGACAGACTCACAAAAGGGACGTTTCGAGCACACAGGCTCTTCACCAGATAAAATGAGCTCATGAAGAGCCTGTGTGCTTGAAAATTCACCTCTGTGAGAGTCTGTCAATACATTTCTATATTTTTGAAGCCGAGGTGTGCTTTTCTTTTTGGGCTAAGCACCCACTTTGAGCAATTTGCAAGTGATGTGCATGCTTTTGCTTTGCTGAATATATCATTATATGAAATTAATATGAACATATTATATTACATTATAATAATAATAATAATAATAATAATAATAATATGAGAATTACCCGTTTTAACTATTGAAATCAATGTATTTAATTAAAATCTACCCTTTTATCTCATTACTGCTCAAAACAGTACAACATTTTTGAAACCTACGTATACATTTTCTAATAAAACAAATATTACTCTGAAATGTTTTCAAATTAAATATATTAAATTATATTTGCATAGACCTTCAATTTCATTGGTTCATCAATAGGCATGCATATTCATGTTTTATATATATGTATATATCATGTATAACATCATATGTAAAACCCATTTCAAAACATAGTAACAGTAGACCTAGATACCACATGCTGACCTGTAGATCTCAACAGCAGTCTTGGAAAGGTCAACATGTCAGCCCATCAGAAATAATCACTAGCCAACCTACTGACAAAACACAAGTACGGTACAAACCAGCAAGACATAGACTCACTCAAGACATTGACGTTCACAGTGTAGACAATGTACACTGATGAATCATGGTAATTAGCAACAGCCTCTAATGCAGCACATCTATGATTTTAAATTTCCAATCAAATGTTTAACTTCCTGTACATTCTAGAGCTGTGGAAGGCCCAATGGTTTCCGTAGAAACAATCTAAAAAGGTCTGGTGGGAAAGCTGTAGACTGGTCTGTAAAGCAAACAATGTCTGAAAACACAAAGGAGACAGAGGGGCGATGGAGCTTAACAAACCATGTCTTCTGCTGATATGAGAGAGACTGTGATTGACACTAGACTGCACTGGGAGCTTTGCTGGACAGAGCAGCTTCAGGGATACAGGTGTGATGACTCTGTATCCTTTTGTGCATGGATATATTTTATAGGGTGCTCCAATCAAGATTTTTTCAGGTGATATTGACAACAGATTTCTAATCATTATGACTGGCTGATACCGATCCCAATCATTCAAGTTGTATATAAGATCTCTGTTGGCTGTCACTTTAAACCTAAGGGCATTTTCATGTACATTTGACAGAAAACCTGTTGATAGATTTTGAACATGTTTGGAGGTTCTTATGTGACAACACAGGACACACAACATGGATAAGTTAAAACAGGTAAATGTCAGCTCTGTGAATTAGGTTGACAACAACCATTTCTCCTTTTTAATCAATCTTCATTTTGATGAAACAATCTTTTCATCTATGCTTTTTTCATTTGATGTGCGAACAAAACTTCACCAAATATTATTTGTAACATGTCTGCCATTCAATAATCACAATAAGCTTTGAGTTTTCTTATTGATTTGTTTTGAAAGTCAAATCTTTGACACTCTCACAAAGAAAATCTAGTTATAGATCTAGCGGAATTTCTTGTTATCCTTAAAGAGCTTCAAACTCTCAGGAGTGCTTAAAGAGCTGGTCTTGGATATTAAGAGGGTCAGATATTAAATGCTCTGTCAACCACAGTGAACATTCATACTAAATCAGATAATTCCCATTGCCGTAGTTCGGCACCTCATTTGTATGATGTTGTGCCGTGTGACAAGGCCCATTTGAAATCTGCTACCTTTTCAAATATTTTTATATTTAACATGCTGAAAACTTAGGGAATGAACTTAAGCATGGTTTAAGTTATACAAAACTGGGAGATTTACACTTTGATAGAAGAAAGCATGATCAAATTAGTCATATGTAATACGGACACATTAAGGGTGAAGGATGTGTACTGGATGAAGGATATCTTATAATATTATAGAGATTATAGTTTATAAATTATATAAATTATCAATTGACGAAAATTTAAATGAGCTGGGGGGGGGGGTATATTTATTTTAAAAGGAGTCCAAGATGTCATTAAAAAGACTTAGAAATCACATCTCAATTATTTAATTCTCTGATATTTACAGGTTTCCCATGAGCATATAAACTCTAACAAATTGGCAAAGTTTTTAGACATCTGTCTTCCCATTCACCTAAAAACATCTTTCAGTGGCATATACAGTCCTTTTCTATTTTGCTACCTAGCAACAAAAGACAAACATGGATGATTTTGTATTGATGCTTGTGTCCTCTCATTTTCTGTTCTTGAATCATTCAACAAGGCCTGTTGCCTGGAGACATCCTCTCGACAGCAGCACAAGAGCACTCACTGCCAGCCTACATGTGGCGTGCCGTAACAGGGCATCGTGCAGTCCAGCTAATCATTCAACATATCAGGCCAGCTGCAAAGTTGAGCGCTCATTATGATATATTAGTTCAGTTTGCAGATGCCCAGAGTGTATCTGTCTGGAGAGTTAGTCAGGTAGAGCTGTGGTTTAACTATCAAATTTAGCTGTGAACTCTTGTAAATGGCTCCTAGAGGACAGAGAATTGCTTTATTAAATCTGCAGCCCCCTACATGGACAGCAAGTGCAAGGATAAAGCAGAAACAAGACAAATGGAAGGAGATTGTGATCAAGCTAAGAGCAGTAAACAAATGTCTAAACATAAGATCAGGAAAAGTGTGCCCAATCCTTCTCCTGCAGAGTTGAGATCCAGCTATAATCCACACCTAAACCAGCCAATCGATCTCTCCAGGTTTATTTCAAAATCACAGGCAGGAGTGGCACTACAGGTGTCCAATGGACACAACTGGCCAAAAGTTTGGAATAATTAAGATTTTTTTGAAAGAAGCCTCCTTGCTCACAATATCTGCATTTATCTGATCAAAATTTGATCATCAAATATATAATAAAAACAATAATATTGTAAAATATTATTACCATTTTTTTTAAGTCTGTTTCAAATGTAATTTATTCTTGTGATGGCAGCAGCCACGACACATGATTCTTCAGAAGTCATTATACATTAACATTTCTTATCATCAATGTTCAAAAACACACCCTCAGGGAAAAAAAAGGTGCAAAAGCTGTCACTTGGGACGAGGTACCCTTTAAAAAGGTACTTATATGTACTATTTAGGAACTAATATAAAATAATTTACATATACAAAGACGGTGCATTCAGATTACTATGAATGGGAGAAAGTGCAACACGCAATATGGCATAATAGTCCCGTCTTCTAAATAAAAGAGCCAATAGCTGATTGGTAAAATTATCGCGTCACTGAAGCTTCCATTAGACGCTCCAGTTGCTAAAGAAACAGTCAGTGTTCCGAGACGTGCACTTATGATTGCGCATGCGCATTGGCTACTCTAGCCAGAAAAAAATATTTGACGTTTTTTGTCATGCTTTTGAAACAAAATTTATTTATGATTTCATTGGTGATTTCAAATATGAAATGTAATGGTTAGATTGGTGAACAGCTTTAGAGAATTTGATGTTTCCCCAATCAAAGAGATAGGAACTGCACTTGCATGACTGAATTTGTTGAGCACAAAATAAGAAGTTTTTAATAATGTAATCAACCACTCTGTTCCATAAATTTAAAATGAATGGGGGCTGGAGCTTAGCACCAGAAAAAGCATCCTTAAAGTATCATAAGTGGTCTATACGACTCGCGCATTATATTCCAAGTCTCTTTTGAAGTCATAAAATATCTTTGTGTGTAACAAATCTAAATATAAGTTTCAAATATGAAAGTTGTATAGACCAATTTTTTTATAGTAATTTTGTATTAATTCTCATTATACTGAACAGCACGGGCAGGATATTTTTTTAAAGTTCTCATTTTGTGCTCCACTGCAGACAGAAAGTCATACAGGAACAACTCAAGAGTAAATAATAACTGTTCCTAAGGTGAACCATTTCTTTTCTGATGTATTTCTCTCTTCTCAGATGCTGACGCAGGAGGTGCTGTTTTTTCTCCTCTTTTTCGATCAGCATTTACAAGCTTGTTTTTATTATTCCCTTGTCACAGCAATAAACAAAGGTGCTGATGGAATTTGCTAATAATTTCTGCTTCACAATCTCAGAGCTGCCAAGGCGCAATGCTTTATTTCGCACAGATTTTATTTAGAGTTTAGAGATTAATGTGAAATAGACTGCATGAGAAATCCAATAGGAGGTGGGGAAGAAAAAGGCAAGCACAGCATACGGGCCATCAGGGAAGTTCTCACGGACCAGGCACATTTCCCACTGGCCTTTCATACAAATGCCTAATAAGTATAAAATCAAACATCATATATCATTATATTCCCTTGCTCTTTAAAAAGAAGAAGTTTTATGTACTGTGCCAAAAGTAGACCCATAAGATAGATGCATGATTCTGATACAACCATGAGTTCATTAATATGACTGTTATATTTACACATCAACATCTATCTGACATTCAGTGACAGGTTTGAAGAAAATCAGTGTGAACTACCAAACATAAAGAGTATATAAATAAACAACAACATAAAAAGTACATCAAGTACCTGAGGGTGGACATATCTCCCTCAGTCGACATGGACGATCCATGCGAGTGCAGATAAGAGGGTGGACGGGAGGCCTGCGGACCTCGGCGGATCAGTTTGCCGGTGACAGGGTCATAGGTCCGCATTTCCGGTGGTGCGAGGGACTTGTGCTGAACAAGAGGGGCCTGGAAGAGCGGCCTCGGGACTGACCCCTGGAGGTCTAGAAATGCGGCGGGACTATTGCTCCTGAAGGACAGTGAAATATGTTACACATTTTCGTTTGCTCAGATTGCATCAAAAAATGTCACCAAGTTATGAACCACTCAGATGGAAACTTTTCTTTTTAAATTAATAAACAACAACAATAATAATAATAATAATAATAATGTCAAATGAAATAAAATAAAAAAAACATAAGGGTTAAGTGGATGGGTTACATAAAAAATAGGTTACTTTATATCTTAAGTGGAACACAAAAGGAGAAGTTTTGAAAAATGTTAACAATGAAGTGAGTGAGGACAGATGCTCCCATGGTAAAAAAAAAAAAAAAAAGCACCATAAAGCACATTCGCACCAATAACAAGAACTATATTAGTGTCCACGTCAATGGACACTAATTTTCTGTTTATTAGAAGCGTGATCTGCATTTATGTCATTTAAATGCTCAAACTATTTCAAATTAATTAAACTTAATTTTTATTGTTCATCAGCTAGGGAAAAACTGGTGAAAGTGATTCCAATGATACTATTCCTCTGTGTGTCATTATCATTATAGTGGTGTGGACTTCTCTGTTCTCATAGAATTAGAACAATTATTAAAACTTTATAGTTATAGTTATCATTCTTGTTGCGCATGGCCTTTAAAGATAACAAAAGTATTTCATATCAATAGTTCAGTTGTGTGCTATATTTCAAGTCATCTGAAGCCATATGACGACTCAACAGACTGAAAAATCACGCTTGACAGTCGTGGTGACAATTCACTTTCCATTGACATCCTTTTGTGCGCCACGAGGGAAATTCATGTGCATTTGGAGCAAAATGAGGGCCATTTTTAACTCAATTTAAAAGTCTTTAATACTGCAAAAGTCAGTAAACGCTGAAAGATTTCTTGGCAAATGTGAGAAGTTCAGTGTTTCATATTCTATGTATGAGAGTTGCAGTTCAGCGAGTGCAAAACACAATGAAAATACTGATAAAACCGAATGTTGTTACAGTCTTAATACTGCAAGGCCCACTGAACAAAGGATAAAAGAAAAGCAAGAAAGACAGAGGCAAAGGGAAGGACTGCAAGAGATAAATACCTGTGAGATTTGTTATAGTTCTCTTTGAGAGGAAAGAGTTGCTCCTCTACTCGCTCCCAGCGCTCCAAGCAGCCCCACAACCAATCAGGATTTACCACATGAAGATGTTTACAGTCCAGAGCTTGACGAACTTTCTCTGTACCTAGACAGAGACACACACATATAGAAGCTGAGATAAACAACACCACACTTTCAATGTGCAAGTTTCTTGCCAGTGTCTCTCACTCCACTATCAGCTGAGAGGACTGTACAGAGCCACAGGCAAAAAAAATCTACCAACTGAATTGAACAAGTTGAGAAAAAAAGTTTACCAAATGACCAATCACTGCTACTGGCTATCAAAAATATAGTAATAATTTGTCAAGTTTAAAAAAAACTAAACCTTTTGTAATCGAGAACTGATGTGATTCTCGAATTGATCTGTACGTACGATACAACAGTAGACAAGTGGAATGAGTAACATGCTTCTCTAGATAGCGACTAACAGCGGTAACTAAATTGGCACAGCCATATTATTATATATATTACAGTCATATATTAATACATCAGACTATTGTCTTATATTGCTGCCATTTTATAAAAGAATACACTACTGTTCAAAAGTTTGGTTAGAAAGATTTTTAAAAATATTATTTTATTCTACAAGGACACATTAAAATGACCACAGTAAAGTTACAGTAAAAACACGCAACAAATGATTTATTTTTCAAATAAATGCAATGTTTATCTTTCCATTCATCAATCATGAATTATGAATCAGCCACAAAATCACTCTCACGGACTGAGCCATTTTAAAAAAAAAATTAAAAACAATTTTTGTGTCAGCACCTGATCAATTAATACTAGCACTTACCTTTTCTATTCTATTTGCTTTGTTTTTCTAATAAAAAAATAAATAAAAATAAAAAAGTGTACAGTGTGTACTGTGCTAGACTGTTACAGCACTTGTACACTGTTGCCCTCTTGCTGGTCTGATTGCTTCTATTGTAAGTCGCCTTGGATAAAAGCGCCTGCTAAATGATTAAATGTAAATGAAAAAAATTATTTAAGCATCAAACCTGTTTATAACATTGATAAGTGTTTCTTGAGCAGCAAATCAGCATAATTTCTGAAGGATCATATTACACTGAAGACTGGAGTAATTTCAGCGTCGTCATCACAAGAATAAATTACATTTTAAATGATATTTAAATAGAAAACTTATTTTAAATTGTAGTAATATTTCAGAATCGTAATGGGTCTCATTCACTAAACATGCAAACGCACAAATTTAGTGTGAAATCTGCGTACCAACGTTATCATGAACAAATGATTCAAAACCGTTCGTACTAAAATCTATCCTACACTAACGCAAAATGTACGCAATTTCATCTTAAATATATTCCATAATATACTGTGAAAGAGTAAGAAAAGCTGTGTTATAGCTTCAGCTGTGAGCTTTCTCTGAATAAAGCAGCAGACATACGCAGATATTTGAATCTGGGTCTGTATAAAATATGAAAGCCCTTATATGAAAATGTTTTGGGTATGTTTTATGCTCATTTTGAATACTTTTGAATTGTAGTGTATAATTTAATGAAAGTTTATAAAATATCTGCAATAAAAAAAACCTTCAGAGAATCAAGACTTGACATTTGAAAACACAACAGCATTAAAACTTTCTACATCTACTTTTATGATGGAATTGAATTATCGAAACCCAGCAGCAAAAACATCTTGATGAAGTGATTGGGTTCATAAAGTATTATTATATTACAGGAGATTTGTATCGATTTTATTGTTTTCAATCTCCTTGCATTTTGATGCAATTTAATGCATTACATTAAAAATGCAATCAGAGTGTTTTGAGCATGTGATGAGTAAAGAACAGTTACACAACTCTACCTCTGCCTGCTGTCTAGATCTATGCATACATATTTCCCTACCATTGTAGTCAAAATTGTGTGTTGCCATGCGCAAAAGTTATGCTTGTCTTATCAAACACCACTAATCATGTTGGTCCAAATAGGACATGAATAAAATCTGCTCGCATCCACCTACTGACTTTCATTATGGAACGTCCTGTTTCGCAGCTCTTGTCTGAATTGATCATGTGTGAAGTTGTGTCTGTAAAAGCGAGGGATTAGAAAGCGGGAAGGACATCCACGCAATTACACAATCCAGCCACCAGACAAATAATTTGGCATCAAAGGCTGAGATCTGTAAAAAGCTGTCAAAAAAAATACAGTACAGGGAGAGAAAATTTGGCAGCTCTTCGCTTCTTTTTTCTCCCGTATGGCTTTGTGGATTTCCTTCCACTCTTCCTCTCATTAGCCGTTCAACATTTAAAGTCTTGCGGTCGCTGTGTTTGGCAGAGCTGAGGCTGCTGTCGGACAAATGCGAGGGGGGGTGTAACAGTTTAATATGGCAGTGTGGTGACATTGGAGTGTGGAAATGTTTGCTTAATGCTTAATGGTGACCAATTAGACAGCACTCGACAGTAATTACATTTGCACTTGATCGTCCAAGTGTGTGTCTTAGTGTGCGTGTGTGGGCTTTTTCGGGGGTGGATATTGTCAAGATGAGCAGAGAGGAACATTAAACTCATTTGAGTTTGAATAAATAAAGTTCATGAAGCTCCAAGACTGCGTATCAGACTTGATGTTGACCTTCGGCTAATTCCCGTCCTGTTATTTACACTTTAAAGTGAAACAGCAGGTTATGTCATCTAGAAGCCAGAGAAGAGGATGCGTCATAAAATAATAAAAGCATCATAAACCACTTGATCTGCATGATGCATAATTCAATAGAAATGTGTACATCCAAAGTTGCGAAGAAGAATATCGCATAAAACATTTGCAAATAAAGCACCGTTTCAATTCCACGTGTTCAAGAAAACAATCTTCACTTCCTAGGATACTGGCGCAAAGCTTAAGTAATAAAAATAATTCAAATTTGCTGCAACCAGGAAAGGCTGTGAGGTCTTTTTTCCCTACATAATAAATGACTTGCACCTCGGAGCATGTAGAAGAAACGCAATAAAAACACTGTCATGTTTGTGAAAGCAATCATGAGTCAAACGAGTATGACGAGAAACTTCGATAAAATTTTTGTTGCACATCCAGGAATTTATTTGGTAGACGTGTTTCTGTTTAAGTTTATGTACGTTTTGTTACCGAATAAAAAAATAATATCCGAATAATAATAATATAATATTTTATGTGCATCTTGACCTTTCCACCCAGTGTTTTTTATGCAATACTTTAAAATTCATGGAAAAATATGTGGATGGAAACATCTTTTGTCATTAGCAATTTTGTTTTGTTGCTAAATGACAAATAAGACAAAGAACAAAAATATTTCGAAATCTAGTTTAAAACATGTATACATACAGCCTTGGAATTTTTAGTCTTTGTTTCATATAGTTTTTTAACTTTAATTTTCAATAAAAATTTCTTATCAAATGAATGACTACATGTCATGTGGTTTAATTTAACTATCAAGTAAAAAGTACGTTTTCAGTAAGTAAGAAAATTTGTTGCACGGCATGACTTTCTTTTTTTTATTAATTATAATTCAAAATAATTATTCATTTATTTAGCAAATACTTGTTAAAGATTATTCCAAACTACTTTTTATCTTTTCAAGAATTTAGATTTGTTTGTCGCCCAAAAATATAAAAACTTATTTAAACTTTATAGAAGTGAATAAAAACTGTGCATCATGTTATTGATCCATATCATAGTGCAAACTACATGAACCGTATAGTCATGTTTGTAGGTGTGTAACGATACCCTCATGTTACGATTCGATACATATCACGGTACTAAACTCACGATACAATATTATTGTGATACTCCAAGACATAC
>JAPMNS010802538.1:0-18152 GCA_029874215.1 Squalius alburnoides
TATAATGTGATACACATACCAGAATACCCCAGGTGGTACATAAAAAGTTGTATATTCAGCTCTATTATTTTCTTTTTTATAAAATTTTTTATTTAAAAAAAAAATATTGCAATATATCGCAATATGTATTGTATTGTATCGTATCGTGATATATCGTGACCCATGTATCGTGATATGTATCGTATCGTGAGGCCCTTGCCAATACCCAGCCCTACTTACAGTGTACTTACCTAATAAAGTAGTAAGCAAGACAAGGTAACTACATGGTTAGGTTTAGGGGTAGGTTCAAGGTTAGTACCTAGTTATTACCCAGTTATTATAATTACTATAATAAGTACATATTATGTACATTTGGAACAGGACTGTAAAGTAAATGCTACCACATATTGTAATCATGTAGTACCATGGTATTACCAAATGACACCAGTACTTTATCAAAGTACCATTATAGTAATTTTATGTGGAAATGGTATACCCTTAAATACTTCATCCCCTGGGAAACAGTAAAATAAAAACAATTAAGCAGATAGCAAAGAAACTTTTATTTAAGTATTTATATATATATATATATATATTTTTTTTTTTTCATCCTTGTTTGTCTTTAAGGACTATGAACTGCAGTTGATGACTTATAGAGCCATGGTTGACTCTCAGCATAAATCCCCAGTGAAGAGGAGGAAGATGCAGAGTTCCTCTGATGTCATCCAGCAGGAGGTACGGGAGAAGTTAACCTATTTTCATAGGCTTACACTGCTATCTTTTGATTTTGCTTGAGTATGTATGTCTTTGTTTCCCTCCTCAGTTTATGGACCTTCGTACACGTTACACAGCCCTGGTTACTCTCATGACACAGTATGTGAAGTTTGCTGGTGAAACACTGAAGAGGGCGGAAGAGGATGAGGTAAGGCAATTGTTGACTTTTTCTTGTCTTTCATGCTTCATCGAATAGAGTTGATTAGCATTAGCATTATAGCTGAAATGCTAATGTTCCTTTTCCCTTTTTTTTGCTTTATAGCAGCTTCATTGCATGTTATTTAGCAAGGCTTTGCTCCCAGCCATGTTCCATTAGAGCAATCACACACACACACAAACATGCTGCACACATATTTATTACACTCTTTCCTGCAATTCAAAATGTTGTTCGGTGCTTGGAAATATATTTTGATACAAAATAGCACATAATGCTGTGTTTTGTATCATTGCTGTTGACCTTGTCTCTTGGGAAAGCATGTCCTGGAAAAATGCTGAAGAGTATATGTAAACACTTGGTGGTGGTGTTGGTTTTTCAACCTTTATTGGTAAGTGGGCAAGAACCGCCTGTTCTCTTCCAAGTGGTTGACTGGGAGATGACTGTATCTTTCATTGCAGAGGAGGAAATCATTGGAAAATGCGGAGTACTTAAGCTGGACTGAGAGCATGGAGCTGCAGAAAGCTGCAAGTGAAGAGGAGATCACCAGGCTCCGGCGTCAGGTACTGGAACTCGAGGCATCACTGTCTAACAGGCAGCAGCAGCTGGACATCTTGGGAGCAGACCTTGAGATGCATAAAAAGTCAATTGAGGACTTGACCTTACAGAGGTCAAAGGCTGAGTATGAGGCCCAGAAATATCGTGTTGAACTAGAAGGTGTGATCAAAAGCAAAGGTTCCATCGAGCAAGAGCTGAATCGTGCTCGACAGCAGGTTCAGCAGTCAGAGGCCAAGCAGGCCTCCCTGGAAGAGAGCCTCCGCAACCTTAAAAAGAGCATAGAGGAAAGTACATTAGCCCGTAAGAAGCTGGAAGATCATTTACGTCGCAAGGACAGTGATGTACAGGGCCTGGAGGAGCACAGTCGTACGTTAGAGCGAGAACTGAGGGCTAAGGAAGATGCAGAGGCAGAGCTCCTTAGCCAAGTGAGAATCATGGAAATGGATCTGGCACACGAGCCAGAAGTCAGAATGAAGCAAGGTGAATCCTTGTTGGGTTTCTCCATAGAAGGTGCACAACTGTCCACTTTTACAACCGGTTCTTCGATAATCCATTCTGAATCTGAGGCAGATGTCCTGCAACGCAAAATGGAGGAGCTCATTATGGGCAAGAAACGAGCTGAGACTGAGATCAAGACCTTGAAGTCTGAATTAAATTCATTCATTGTCCACAAAACTGTGGCTGAGGAGAAAGCCCAACGTTTCAAAGAGCTCTTAGACGAGGCAAACAACAGGCTGAAGAAGCTTCAAGTGGAAATGGATGCAGATAGGTCCAACATGAGACAGAAAGCAGAAGAATTAAGACAAGAATCTTCTGAATTAAAAAAGTCTGTCTATGTGTATCAAGAACAAATAAAGTCTCTCCAAAGGGACAAATCGGCTCTGGAGCAGAGAGTGCTGTTCCAGAAGACAGAGGTTGATGGCATAAAGGACCAACTCAAGGTCAACCAAGGGAAACTTCTACAGCAGTCCTCCTTGGAACAGGAGAGCGCTCATAAATTTAGGTGCATGGAAGATGAGTTGTCTTCCAAACAGACTGAAGTAGAGCAGATGACATTCAAGGTCAATGAACTTAATAGAAAGAATCAGTTATTGGAAAGTGATACCCGACATCTTATGGTAAGTATTGAGTCAATCCAGCAAGACAAATCACATGCTGACCAAAAGATTAAAACCCTGAAAGGTGAGGCAGAGGTTTTGAAGGAGCAATTGCAGAGAGCCAAAGAAGAGATCAATCTGAAGACAAGAACAGAGAAGGAAGCTCAACTTAAAATCAAAAACCTTGAATTAGAGCTTCAAAAAAGTTCCTTGCATGTGACGCAGCTTACTAAGAAAGTAGAAGAACTCAAGAAGATTAACATGGACACTGAGCGTTCCATTAAGAATGTGAAAGCAGAACTCGATAGAGCATCCATTGAGATTGACAGTAAGGAACAGCAAATTAATATACTCAGATCCCAGGCAGAAAGTGCAAAATCTCAGGTAAAAATATTTGAAGAGGAACTTCTGAATAAAACACAGGTATCTCATGAGCTTCAAATCAAACTTAAAGAGTACAACGAAGAAGCCAAAAAGACAACCGAGCTACAGCAGAAGATCAAGTCTCTCACATTGACCATCACCAACTATGAAAAAGAGATTTCAAATCTCAAAGCAGAGCTGAGTTCCATAACCACTGAGAGGAATCTGGCTAATCAGAAGGTTCAGGAACATAAAGTCGAGATAAATAACCTGAACATGGCATTGAAAAAATCCATGGGAGAATCTCAAAGGGAGTCATCTGAAGGTAAGAAGAGCATGACAAAGGTGCGAGAACTTGAAAATGAGCTTTTGAAATGTAAGCAGACAATTAGCAGGATCAGTGGAAGTTCAGAAAAAGCCACAGAAAGCCTGAAACTGGACATTTCATCTCTTCAGAGGGATAAGCAAACCGCTGACCAGAAGTTACAGGTTTTAAAATGTGAATTTGATCATCTTAGTACCACTCTAAAAAGAACAAAAGATGAGCTACAGCGGGTGACTGAAGAAAACAGGTTAAGCCAGTCCAAACTCAAAGAATTTGAGGCTGAACTCCAAAGGAAAAGTTCTGTTTTGCGAGAAATGAGCTCAAGCGCTGATAAATCTGTACTGAATTTAAAACAAGAGCTAGTCACTTTTCAAAAGGATAGGAATGCTGCAGAAGACAAAATGACAAGTTTAACTCTCCAAACATCAGAACTGAAGCAGAAGTTGAGACAAACCAATGAAGAGCTTAAGCAGAAGCAAAATCAAACAGCAGCTGCTGAGTTGAGGTCACAAAAGCTTGGTGAACAATTGGACAACTGTAAAAAGATGCTTGATGATCTCAAAGGTAAACTCGACTTACAAAAGAAAGGCTATGAGACTCAACTGAAGATAGTGCAGGCTGAAATGGAGCAAAAGCTTTCGCTGCAAGAATCACGCTTAAAATTGGAGCATGAGAGGAAATCAACGGAGCACTCGCATACTGTGGAAACTGCAGAGAGAGACAACAAGCACCTAACTCAAGAAGTGGAGAAGCTGAAGGCATTAATTGCTAATGCAACAAAAGCCAAACAAGAGGCTGAACAACACCTCTGCAATGTACGCACACATTTGGACGAATCTGACAGACAGAGGGGAATTCTTGACCTTGAACTTCTCAAAGCAAAATCAAAGATTTCTGAGTTGGAAACTGAAAAAATCAGGGTAAAATCTAGTATTTTTCAACTTGACAATATTCACAAAGACAGCTCAAACGAGATATCAAGGTTAAAGCAAATGTTGGCAGAGTCTGAGCAGAAATTGAACATCTCGGAAAGGGAAGGAAAATCTCTAAAAGAACAGATCGTCTCATACATCAAGGACATGAAGTATCTACAGGAGACGAATCTGAAGCTTGAGGTAGCAGTCAATTCTGAGCAGAAGCATCTAAAAGAATTGGAGGCACTTGGACAGGCCAATCATCAGTGTGCCAAAGATGAAGAGCTAGCAAAGTTGAAGACTGAACTTCAGCTGACTCAGAAAATTGTTGCATCTTACGAAGAAACGAAACAGAACCTGGAGGAGGAACTAAAGAAAATGAAAATGAGCTCTGAGGTACGACTTCAGGTGCATTCGCAGTTTGGTAAAACTTTGATTAAAAGGTGAAGTGTGTAATTTCTTTGTGTTTTAACAATGTGCAGATATAACTATAAGTAAAGGTACTTTCACACTTGGTTCCATTGCTTAGTCAGTTGCTCCTCCTGTATTATGTTCACACTTATATTTTGTGGGTCAGATCCTCAGTACGCTTGTATCAACAAAGTGTCAGTTGTTTACCCTTGTTGTTAGGTAACGACAATCCGGGACAAGGCAGCAAAATAGATAGGTTTACTCACCTCACATTTAGGCCCTGTTTACACTGGTGTGTTACCGTTTTAACATGGCATTTTGAAAATGAAAACGATCCTCGTCCATACTGGCATTTCCACTTCTTTTCAGAAAAGATCTTGGACCACACTACACAACCGAAAATATATGTCACATGACCATTCATGCACATTGGACATGCATGTACAAGTGTAAGCAGTTACCGATTGTTGCCGATTACTCTAATAATAGCTTGCCTCTTGTGCATGTAGGCAGCTGCAGTATTATACAGTGCAGAGTTTAACTGCACAATGGCTGCTAAAAAGGACAATAAAGTCAGCAAAGCTTGAAATTCTGTCTCCATGATATTGTTTACACAGTCGTCAAGCCTGGTATGTTACAGGGTCTGTTATTGTCGTGTTCCAGTTGTGTAATGGTCATGATAGGAGCTTGATGAATCAGGGAAGGATATGCAATGATGCACGAGATCCAATCAGGGAGTGAATGTCAGCCACGCCTTCGTATTCAAACGTCTCCATTTCGGCCTGTCTATGCTGAAACTCAACCCCAGGTTTTTAAACTAAAACGGGGTCTTCAGTGTTTCCAAGCGTCTCAGTTTTCGAGGGTCGAACTAGTGTAAACAAGGCCTTATACTTTGGTCTATCTCTTGGCTTAGATCTCTGCTTGTAGTGCATCAATCCTACTTGTCAAGAAAGTGAGCGAGCACACACTGACACAATTCGACCAATCATACATCATAAATAGCAGATCCCTTCAACGATTTAGGACAATTGCATTCATATCAGCAGCAAATCGCGCTGGACTACCCCAAACCACCTTTTTAGGTGGACTCAGTCATGGGTTACAGATGTGCATCCGAGTTGTAAAAAACACTATCCAAATGTTCACACTATGTTCACATTATCCAACTTATCTAAATTCTGACATCAAGTGTGCACCTAAAGTTTGAAAGCACCATAGGTCATTTGATGGTTGACCTCCCTGCTTTTCCCCAGAATTTGATCATTATTTGAAAAATTATTGTTGCCATGTTCACTATAAATTCTATTAATTTCAGTTCTGTTCACCACCTGTATACCCCGGACAGTAATAGTGCAATAATTGCATGAGGCAAATAGTCCTCACTTTTGTGAATAAAAGCAGGGGAGGATGGGGTAGAGAGGAAGCTATAAATTGCTGTTCTAATAGTGCAGAAATCACACACTTCACCTTTACTCTTATCTAAAAATTTCTGAATATGTAAATATATAAATGTAATGTAATATACAATTAAATATATTTATTACAAAATGTAATATATATAAGTGTACAGTACGTATCGTCATCATAGAGTCTGGATTTCAGGATTAGTTTAGGATTAGTTTCATATTTGTCAAGATCTGAGAATATAGTAGATAGGATGTTACATCTAAACTTAGTTTGCTCTAATTGCATAAATGATCTCATGCTTGCAGATAGCAACACTGGAAAAGGAAAAAGTGCTGGAGGAGCTTCAAAAAGTCAAGCAAACGAAAATGCAAGTAATCAACGAGGGAACTCTGGAATATGCTACCAAGAAAACAGAAAATTCGGTTCCACTCCAGAATTCGAATGCATTTGAAATACACACAAATCAAGTGATGATTGGTAATGGTCAGAGTGACATCACTGATCCTATACTCAGGAAAAGCTCGATTGATAAAGGCAGGTCTGGTAAAAGCCAGACTGTTACATTCAATATCAATGATTCTGAGTCCTCCATCGATCTTGCTTCTGACTCGCCTATAGCAAGTAAATCGAAAGGGCTAAAATCGGAGTCTTCTTCCCATAAAATTCAAGGTCTCAGAGGACGGATAAGTATTAAAAAGTTAATAAAAACGAATATAATTACTCAGGAAATTGCACTCAAGTTGCAAACAGGCCTCATCACTATGGAGGAGATAGAAGCATCACTTGCTCAATTTGTTGGTAAACCGTCCTCAATTGCAGGTGTTTATATGGAGTCTAGTAAGAAAAAGCTGTCCTTCCTCGATGCTGTTGCAGGAGGATTAATATCTAAAACATATGCCATTGAGTTTTTGGAAGCGCAAGCTGCCACAGGATACATTATTGATCCTATGACAGGTGAAGGTTACTCTCCTTCAGATGCTTTTGAGAAAGGTATCATTACTGAGGACCTCAAAGACAAAATAAGTGATGCTTACAAGGCAGTCAGTGGCTATACTCATGCTGGGAAGATTCTATCAGTGTTTCAGGCTATGGAGGAGAGAATTTTAGATAGGCATAGAGGGAAAGCGATAATGGAAACTCAAATCGCTACTGGAGGTTTGATTCATCCATTGATTGGAATTAGAGTACCCATGGATTGTGCACTAGAGCAGGGGCTCATAAATCAAACCACCCTTCAAAGTCTCTATGATACAGTCAGTAACCCAAAAGATTTTCACTACCCTGAAACAGGACAGAAGGCATACTACAGCGAACTGCTCCGAATCTGTGTATATGATGTCAATGGTGGAGTATATCTTCTTCCTTTTGGTGACCAACATCTCTTCACCCTCTCACCTTCCAGCAAACACAGAATATCGGTCATCAACACTTCGAATGGTGCGAAAATGTCAGCCTATGAAGCATACAAGGCCGGTCACATTGACAAGAGAACTTACCTGTTTCTCTCACGACAAGAGAGCGAATGGCAAGAGATAACAATCATGGACTCAAGTAGGAATCTTTTACACATCCTAACAGACCATAAGACTGGGCGGCAGCTTTGCATTGAAAATGCTCTTAGTCTGAAAATTCTCCAAATGGAAGAGCTCAATAGCTACAGTAGTGGTCAGCTCAGCATTTCAGAGTTTGCAGATCTTTTGATTTCCAGAAGAGTTGTCTTTAAAGTTTCAAACGGTCCTGTTGCAGGACTCTGGGATGTTTCTTTGAAGAAACGACTCCCAGTTTTCAAAGGGCACCAGCAGAACCTTGTGGACCGACTCACCGCATTGAGGTTGCTAGAAGCCCAGGCTTGCACTGGAGGCATCTGTGATCCAGCATCTGGTGAAAGGGTTCTGATTACAGAGGCACAACATCGAGGACTCTTGGATGAAGGTTTTGCCAGACAGATCCAGCAATGTGAGCAAGCCTACTATGGTATCATTCACCCTCAAAATGGAAAGACTTTGACTGTGGCTCAGGCAATGCAAGAGAACCTTTTCCCAAAGGATGTTGCAGCGAGGTGTCTTGAGTTTCAAATGGCAACAGGTGGGCTCATAAACCCAGAGAGCCAAGAGAGAGTCTCATTGGAGGATGGCATACAGAATTGCTTGATCGACAAAGCAACTGCTGCACATCTTCAACATGACAATTCCCATTTGAAATGTATCACTTGTCCCAAAACCAAGCGAAAAATGTCTTTCAAGGAAGCTCTAGAAAAGAGTGTTTTTGACAGCCACACTGGGTTTGTCCTTCTTGAAGTAACAAAGCCCCATAGTACTGGCAATACTTCATCTTTCCAATACTTCTGGACCTATCGGCACTTCTGATGTGCTACTCGACTTCTAAAATCAGGCCATTTTTTGGTGAATGTTTTGTGAATTGCAGAAAAAGTAATTGACATAGCTAGTATATTAGCAGCCCTTTGTGGTGGAGCATTAACTAATATAGAAGAATATATATTTGTATCCTGAAAAAAAAACATAATGGTCAAAATGGGATTCTTTAAAATATGGGAATTTTTTCTACTGTAAGATATTGTTTAAAAATGTCTCATATCTTATGTGATCCATTTTTTCCCTTCTCTTTTTGTTGGCATTTTTAATTTATTGCCAAGCATGCTTCCATGTAAAATGGCTGGGAGCTAAATAGACCTGCTCATTCCTTTCTGTACAGTATATTGTATTCATATTCAATATTTTTTTTTTTTTTTTCGCTAATAATGAATGTTGTAAATTGTTTTCTAATCCACCCTACAATTTCTTTCCAATAATTTTAGAGGTCTGTTGAGGATGAGAAGAAAGAACATGGCGATAAAGTTAACAAGTTATTGTCCAGTATGAAAACGAATCTGAACAAAGATGGAAAAGCTCAAAGTGATGGTAAACCCAGCACTGAGAGCACTAGTAAACCCCAGGTAAACAAGTCAAACTATCCCATTGTTTTTTCATTGTTTTTAACAGGTCTATCTGTAGCTGTTTTAATGTCAGCATCTTGTCAACATTGTGAACATTCCAAACTTTGCTAATATGTCAAAAACATCAAAACACAATTACATTGTTGTTTTTCTGAATAAAGATTATTATTTTATATCTCTTCATATGTTTGTTGTTCACATACTTGTTGCTTGCTTTTATTATCCACCCACATTTCACATAGAATATTTACCCATAATGTATACCCTTTCATTTTAAACTGTGATTTAAATAATCACCATAATCACTATTTTGTTATATTACATCTGGACCAGCCATGAGGTCATGTCCCATTTTACACATGGGGCAACAATAATAATCCAATGAAAATGTATCCATAAGCTCCATCATCCACATTAACAACATACTGTGCATGTACAGTGTGATAAACTGTACAAATTACACTGGGTCTTAAATCACAGCATTATATGGTGGTTATAGAATTCCCTGAACTACTGACGTTGCTATATCTCTACACTTCATCAAACACAATCTTGCACACCACTCATTTTGGAGTGCTTCCTGGTTGTCAGAGCCAAGTAATTTAGGTGGTAAATGTGCTGTTGATTGACCAAGAGCAGAGAACAATTTACATGCCATTTAAAATAAACTGTTTGCCAAGTTTGAAAGCTGTGTCAAAATGACCATTCATTCACCTACAATGTCACATCCCTGATGACAGACTATATACTTCTCCAAACAAAAGATTGGTTACTCAACCTTGATGTTTATATAAACATGGTAAAATCTCTTTAAAAATACAGTGGGATCCAAAAGTCTAAGACCAGTTGTGAAAATTCCTGTATTTCGCATTTTCCCCCGTGTAAAAAAAAAAAAAAAACACATTTCAGAATCTGTATTTGCTTTAATAACAGCATGCACACAAGCTGACATGGACTCCACGGGTTTGTGTAAAATACGTTGCTCATGATATCCAGCTGTCACGTTCAGTTTAGTTTTGTTCATGGAGTATGTTTTCATCTGTCACATGTTTCTTTGTTCAGTTTACCTACTCGTCCATTTCTTTGGTTACCATCATTATTAGTTCATGTGCGTCAGCTGTGTTTAGTAATTATCCTCGTTGTGTTCATTCCTTAAGTTGTTCCTTCCCTTGCACTCCTTGTCTGGTCACTGTAACACTACACTGTTGTGTTAATTTGAGTTTCCCGTGATTCTTATTATTAAAGTGTTGTTTGGATTTCATCTTCTGAGTCTTCAGACTGTTCCTGAGAATACCACACGTTACACCAGCATGATTTGTGAATGTTTTTAAGAGAATTTTGTGCTTCAGTAGGAGCAACATATTTTATACAAAGTACACATGGTCAGTGTGTATAAATGATTAATATCTATAAATGATTATATTTACATTTAGCATATGCTTCTATCTGTGAAGTGTGCATGTTCTCCCTGGGTTTGCATGGGTTTCATGCTCCGATTTCCCCCACAATCCATGCACCATAGGTGAACTGGAGACACTAAATTGTCCGTAGGTGTGTGTGGGATAGGCTCCAGCATCCTACAGAGGATAAAATAATGAATGGATGGAAATTTTATCTTTTTTTAACATGTTCAAAATCCCGAAACGTTCATTTACTGTGTTAATTTAGATTTTGAATCCCAGGTTTTCAGTGTGGTCTCAAACTTTTGAACCCCATTATAATATTAAATCATGGAACTCTAATAGTGGCATATCCTCGCTTTTTCAGCAAAATTATATGTCTAGAGGTTGCTTAAAAAACATTAATCTGACTTGAGATGTTTGAATAGCCTACAGTAGATGTTGGATGAAGTGGCTTTCAAAGTGCAACAAAACTAATGCATACTGTGTATTATCATGTTATATTATAGATGTCAATGGAGGAGATGGTGACAAAGAAGGAACAAATTGGAGAAGCATTGAAAACGACCCAGCTGATGCTGACCAAACACAGTGACAAGTATGTTATAATGTCGACAGGTCTTCACTGAGAATGCATTGCGGCTTCCAATAGCATTGTTCATTTGCATGTACTTGTTTGTCTTGTTTAACTTATTTTCTCATTTTCATGTGCTTTCACAAAAGGATTTTTTTGTAAAATGATTTCTTTTCTTAGAATGACAGAAGAAGAAAAGCAAGTGGCAAAAGAGCAGCTAAAATCTCTTCATCAGGCCTACAACGAGCTCTCACAACAGTGTGCAGATGCAACTTCTTCAGCTGATCAGGTTAGAAATTCTGCCAATTGGTGGTTATATATGGTGATTATTGTGTGCAAACACTCTCTCCTACTGCATGACTAACATTTGTTTTGACAGCTTGAAATATGTAGCATGGTAAGACAGTTTCCAAAATCCTTAGCCTTTCTAACTTTTTAATGCCAATACTGCAAAGATGGCAAAAAATACTTTTTTGTGTGTGTTTAAATCTTCATGGTAAACTGAGTATGCTGTAAACATACCTTGCATGTCAGCCAGTCTCACTCTTTCTTCACAGCAGGATATTCTTTTCCCTGTCTACATGAGGTTCACCACACAGCACATAATAACATAATGCTCTGCGTGTTTTCTCTAACTGTGTTCTTGTACAAAATACTGAGAGTTCTGTTCACAGATGCATGTAAGCTTTTATTGCGTCCCATTTCTCTTTCTGATGACTTGCACTGTTGCACATGAGCTAGTACAATCCATAGACTTGACTGATGGGTGAGTATGTTTGATGGTATTTATAACAAATATTGTTATCAAAATTATTAATGATTATGTTTGAACATAGTTTCAGAAACATTTGGATTTCTTTTATCTCTTTCCAGGCACTGCAGGTCATTCAAGGGATTCTGGATGTTGAAAGTGGAGCTGTCATGTCTGTGTGCTGCTCGGTGAACAATGGCCTCATTGACCAGAACACAGGACTTGGTCTTCTAGAGGCTCAACTTATAACCAATGGACTCATTTGGCCTGAACAGCACTTGTGTATGGACTTGGAGGATGCATTCAAGAACAAACTTGTGGATGACACAATGTTCAAGCAACTGCAAGACTTGAATAAAGCTAAAAAATGTGTTCAGGATTCCCAGTTTGCTTTAGAACCAGTGCCAGTTATAGCAGCCCTGGAAAATGGGGCTATATCTGTGCAAACAGCTATAAAGATCATTGAAATCCAGCTAGCGACTGGAGGGTTAAGATACACTGGTGATATCCTACATCTGGAAAGGGCTTTTCAACTTGGCCTGATACCCGACTCACTCTTTATCCAGATGTCAGAGAGAAAGGACACTTGGAAGGACTTGATTGACCCCAACACTGCAGAAAAAGTCACACTCAGTCAGCTTGTGCAGAGGAGCCTGATTCACGAGCCGACAAGACTTCGCCTGCTTCCAGTGAAATGTGGAAAATATGGAACTATATCCCCGACATCTGGGAGAGAGATTAATGTTATGAAAGTTATGCATGATGGCGTCATTGATAGAGAGACCATGCTTCGGTTGCTGAGCACCCAGTTGTTTGCAGGAGGCATAGTTGAGCCCAACACCGGCCAAAAGCTGACTGTTGAGGAGGCCTTATCTGAGGGTCTGATTGATCAGGACACTGCGAGCGAGATATTGAGCCATCAGGCCCAAAATGGTGGCATTGTTAATCCTTGCAATGGGGTGAGACTTACAGTCGACGAGGCTGTCCAGTGTGACTTAATAAGCTCTAGCAGTGCATTGTTAGTTCTGGAGAGACAGAAAGCATTTATGGGTCTCCTTTGGCCTAACGCTGGTGAAATCCTCTCTTTCTCCACCTCTCTTCAGCAAAATATAATCACAGACAAACTTGCGTCTGAACTGCTGCTTAACCGGCAGCACATAACAGCCTTGTACATACCTGAAACCTATGAGGTAGTTGATGTTGACTCTGCAGTGGAGAATAACTTGATTGAGACATTTACAAAAGAGTTGTTGAAGACAATAGAAATCCCAGATGTTTTTCCTGATATAGATGAACTGAATAACAGGTTTTCATCATGGCTGGTAATGCGGGAGCTGCAAATGGAAGGATCTTGTACATCCAGTGAAGAAATTAGTGACGAAAACAGCACAGATGCACCATCTCTCTCTGAGGTGAAACAGTTATTTGTTTCCTACCTTATGATGAATAGCTATATGGATCCAAGGTCAGGCCAAAGGCTGTTGATCTTTGATTGCCAGTTAAATAAAATGGCTAAATTACTCTTTGAAGTATCAGAATCAGAATGTGCAGATGATATTAGCGGCCTTCATATGAATAATATTTCGGAAGATTTGCATGAATCTCCACTGAACAGCAGCGTTCCTAACACTGACGATGATTGTCTGGATGCTGAATATGATGTGCTGGGAGAATTGCAAATTTGTGAATCTTTGGAAAGCACAGTAGAAGAAGAACATGAAGCAGTGAATGTGAAAGTATTACACAATTACATAGAACCTACTCTACCTTTTGAATCTGATGTAAACACCTTTGCAACAGATCAGAAGTGTGATATTTGCCTTGAAAGTAATGAACATGTGACTGTAATTGAAATGAACAAACTGCCTGAGGTTTCTACATGTTCATGCACAGACAAGTGCCAAGCAGACAAAAGCGACATGTCAAAAACAATGGAGTTATCACAAACAGCCTTTTCTATAGCAGCAACTGCCACAAGTTTGTGCTCGATTGTAGGGAATCCTGAATGTGATGATGCCGTTAAAGGCCAAGAAAAACATTCGAAAGCCAGTGAAACAAACTATACAGATATACCCTCTGAATTCCCAAATACAAAGGATGTGTGGGATGACAAAGTTGAGAGAGATTATGCCATACATCTTCTTAGGGCACAAGTAGAGGAAGGTGGGATTTTAGATGTCACCTCTGGAAAACGGTATGACCTTGAAGGTGCTCTCGATAAAGGCCTTATTGATGAAGAGACGGTCTTAGAAGTACTTGCATTGCAGCTTCAAGGGGATGGTTTGAAAGATAACCAAAGTGATACATTGTCAGTTTTGAACACTTCTGTCAATAAAGGCTGCATCTCAAGTAAGGTAGCACTACAGATCATGGAAAAGCAGAACCTTTTGGGTGGTTTCTATGATACAGCAAGTGGAAAAACCATTAGCGTTTGTGATGCTTTAGAGACAGGTCTGATTACTGATGATATTAGCAGAAGTGTTCTCGGTTCAGAGGCGATCAGCAAGGCCATCGTTGATCCAGAGGCAAAGTGTGTGCTCAGTGTAAATGATGCCCTCCAGTCGGGAATGTTGGATGATGAAGCGGCTGAGAGAATGCGACATTCACAGCAGGGCAAAATGGTAGACATTATGGCGCTTGACTCAGCAAAAAGAGGTCAAATAAGCTCAAGATTAGATGAAGCCACGCAGGTATCTACAGATGTATCAGGTGTGAGCAGCAGTCAGGATCCTCTGTTACGCACCATTTGTGACGTTCCATCTAAAGCTATTTCTACAAAAGATAATGTGTATGATGATGTATCTGAGACTCTTGGAATAGGGGAGGATTGCGATGTACGATGTGGCAATTTCAAGACTATGGATACTAACAATGAGATGAGCTCTACAGATGAAAGAAAAAGCATTTTCACTTTGGAAGGAAATGAATCAAAAAGGCCAAATAACAATGTTGACACTTTTGTTGTTGATGTTTCTTGTGAAACTGGAAGTCCTTCATCGTGTGTCAGGGAGGGGGCATATCTTGAGACTATAGCAAGTCAAATTGTTAGCCCTGTACAGAGTGAATCTGGGATATCATGTTCATCACAAATTAATGTCTGCTCTGATGAAAGGAAATCAGAGAGTGTACTTAATCCTGAACTGGAATTCAACAGATCTGATGTGGAGTCTGCAATAACAAACGCATATTTCGACAAGGGGTTCTCTGAGAGCTTGAGCACTTTGCTACCAATCGTAGAAGATAAAATACTTGCAGAAGCACAGCCAACCTTGTCTTTATGTGGAGCAAGTGTCCCGTCACCAATAGAGACTGCAACAGAGGTGAATTTAAGTAATGATGGTCACCGCATACTAACAAAAAATTTTCTGAATGAGAAAGAGGAAATACCATTTCAGACCAAAGCATCATATGAAGCTAAATACTCCAATAATATAAATGGGAATCCAGATCATAAGCATTCTGATGAGGATCCAGGAGCGTTTTGCACAGAGAACAGAGTAAATGTGTCGGTTAGTTATGAGGACATGTCAGAAATGTTCAGAAATGCACCAATAACAACACCTGAGCCCAGAGTGATCTGTACAGAAAGCAGTATTGATTATAATGTAGAACAGAATGGTGACATTGAAAACTCTATAGGTTTCAAAGGATCAGAGAACACACTTCAACTCAACTTGAAGGATTTAGCTGGATCAACAGTAAAGTCCAAGCCATTACCTCTTGAAATTACTATTAACTCTAGTCAAGATGATTCAAGCGGAGGTACGCATAACATACAACACCCAAGTGAGCAAAGCAAGTTTTGTTATGAAGTAGCCTCAAAGGACACTGCAATAGCCAGATCAGCTGATTCTGACTTTACAAGTGACAATGATAAACATGTAAAAGACTTAGTAGAAACTTTTGAGTCAACTTCAGGTCATTGTTCAGAAGAGATGTTCACAGAATCCAGTGAATTGCAGACTGACCCCCAAAATCCAAGTCCTTCTGTCAGAGTCATGCTTGACCAGAATAGTGAGGGAAAGGCAGGCATCTTCAGACAGTCTCAGGGTAGAGATACAGTGGTTGCTGAAGCTGCATTCGAAGATAGCCTTCATTTACCTCAAATGGCAAGGGCCAATGATGAAAGTGCTCCGAAATCAATGGGAAGCAGTGATTTTTTAAACGAGTTCATCCAAATGAAGATGGATGGAACAAGTGTGGACGAAACTCAAAAACAAAAATGCCAAGCCATTAATAGCATTATTAAAAATTTTCAGCACCCCTCTGGATCCTTTCCAGCCAATCATCCCAGCTCAAATGAGAGAATCAGGGATCCAGATATCCTCCTGGATTTGAAAACACATGAAGGACTTGATCCGAGAGAAGTTCAGAATTGTCCATCTGATGAGAGTAATGATGGATCAAAGTGTCAGACTGATATACTGGATATGATTCAGGGGATCTCCACAAGTAGACATCAGGGAATGCTTGAGGATGTGGGTGGAGAGCTTAGCAATCTTTTGGGAGACACTGTCCTTAGAGATGAAAGTATGGATGCTAAAAACAAGATCTCAACCACAGATGATACTGCTGCAGATGATGTCTTTCAGTCAACCAACTCTAACTACCAGGCCTCTGTGGCAGATGGTCCAAACATAAAGCAGACAGAAGAAGTCAAACCGAGAGTGAGTATTGCTACTACTCTCAGCTGAGTTAGATGCTAATTTCCAAAGCATTATCAACTCTGCATCATCCAAGTGCATGTTTTGATATCTTTAGATAAAGGTGTAAGTATAATGATGTACTTTTTGCAGAGATATTCCACCCAGAATTACTTGGAATGTGTTGGGAGACTTCAGGATCATTACGATACTCTTGAAGATATAAGAAGCGACTTGCAGGCCAATGGTCCCTTAGCAGAAGACATTGAGGGCTTGCATTGTCAGTTTGAGGAAGTTCAGGTTTGTCATTTATTTGTCGCTCTTCACTTCACTGAAATTCTCATGACCCGCAGACCCCAGATACTCCTGCTTGTTACTAATATTTGACCAGTGCTTTCTTTCTACATATCATGTCTACTGTAGCCTGTTGCCTATTCCTTTTATTCGGTCACTCTTCTTCACAATTCCTTTCTTCTGCTCCTCAACTACTTCCACACTCTCTGTTTCTAGTCTCTGGAAAGACAGATTGCTGCTCTCCCTGACATACTAACAGCAGATTTGAGCGTAGCAGAACAAGTTCTGAATTCTGCCGATGAACTCATTTCCATGCAAATCCACCAAGATTTGGCTGCAGTCTATGTAGATATACAGAATGCATACAGAGATGTTTGCTACTTGTCAGCTGAGCGAAGTAATGCTATTCTACTAGCCACTGACACAGTGAAGGTTAGTGAAGTCTTATGAAAAGAAAGCAAGAGTAAATATAGAATAATGCAAATTATATGATCTTACACTTTTTCATGTATGGGTTACAGATCCATTTGGAAAGCTCATATCAGGATTTGCTAAGCTCTCTTGATAAGATATCAGCTTGTATACAAGATGATTCTGCAATGGTGTCTAAGCTTGAAATCATGGATACTGATGACACAGAAAGAATTAAGATCAAGATTCACCAAATTAAGGTAAGTTGTCTTGGAACATATTAATAAAGTCACCGAAATAACAAGGGTTTCTATACAGTGTGACATTATATCATGCTATTTAGCTCCCATATCAAATGAAGTCATTATCTGAACAGTTTTACTTAGTGTTCTTTATTGTTCCTGATTCAGGATAGAGAGAAGGACTTGTCAGGAACCCGACAGCTCCTGGAAGATGCTGCTTTTGATATCCAAAACTTCATTTCTGAGCATGCTCAGTTCCTGAGTCCCGCTCACAGCAGACACCTTCTAAGGGCTCTCAGCTCTACCCAGAGATCTTTTAAAGAGCTCATGGACAGAGTGTTCACTCAGAGACAAACTCTGGAGGTCCACTTGGAGGTCCGTGAGGATGAGAGTCAGCAGCAGGTTTGAGAGAGATCACACTGACCGTTGACATTTACCTGATCACATGAAAATGCATGGAGATGCTTCTAAAAGTTGTTGCTTTGATGTGTGAAGTGTTGGCAAACTCATTGCCCTATTAACGCAAGGGACCCCAAAAAGTGGCTTGTGTGTAGTTTTCTTTCCTGCGTCAATATATTTCCTGTTGAAACAAGAAATCGGTAGAGGAAATTTTCAATAATTTGCCATTCTTGTAAAATAAAGATAGTGTTTAGTTTATGCTATGAACTATAATCTGCTACTTGTTACGCTAGAGCCATTTTACATGCATTCTTTCATTCGTTGGACCAAAATGTGGAGAACACCCTTTTAGATGAGTAATGAATATTTTTAGTTATTTTTGTTGTACTGTAAAGTTTAGCCCCTCAATAACCCCCCCAAATGTGTATGTTCATGGGGTCTTTCAAAAGAGTTTATTATGATATTTTCAAGACAATTCATGAATGCATTGTGTGTGTGTGTGT
>JAPMNS010802547.1:0-11241 GCA_029874215.1 Squalius alburnoides
CTTTTCTGATGAGTAAACTTGCTCAGTAGCTCACATAATACAGCATTAACCGTTTAGCACCACTCACCGGGCATTTCCGAACTGCCATGATACATACAACAACCAACATAATAAAACAGTCAGAGAAAATTGAACAAGTAGTTTAGTGCCAGTCACTGGACATTTCACTTTGAAAGTGTTGTAAAACATGCTACAAGCGTCGCAATGTCATTTTGCCAAAATGTACCCATAGACACGTTTTTTTTTCACAACACTAGGGTGTTTAAAAAAAAAAAAAAAAACGTCATCTGCTATGGAGAAAAAAATTATATGGCTTATAGCGCCTCTTGCGAACGAGTCAACGTAAAAGTGCAGCGAAAGCGTCGTATTCTAGGTTTAGTAGAAATGTAGGCAGAGTCACGTGTTTCCAGTCTGGCTTGATAATATATACCATGATACTAAACAATTACTTTTTTCATGTACCATAGCATTCACATGATACATAAGGTTGGTACTTCCATGGTGCATGTCCAAAAAACATGACTATTAGTACTGTACTTTTTGGTACTTATGCTCCAGTTGTTTTTAACCATATAATATGAGATAGAAACGTTATGATTAGGGAGAGAATAACTACTATGTAGTTCCCTATGCAAGATGGTCAATTAAACATTTTGTCAAACAGCCAGGTTCAGCTCAGCTATGCTCCGGTTTTGTAAAAGAAGAGCAAAAAGAGGTTGATCAAAATTCAGCTCCAAAACTTTAAATCAATGTTTCTTAACTCCAATGTCAGCTCAGCCTGTTGCCTTTTTTGGGCAGTATACTGTAGAGAACTGGTATAGCCTGTGGCTAGAATTGCTTAGGTTATGGGTTCAATTCCAAGGGTATTCACATACCGATAAAATGAAGCATGTGCCCAATGAATAAATGCATATGTAAATAAACGTTTGAAATGATACTAGTCAACATACCGTCAGGTTCATCACTAGTCTGAGCATCATTACCAGGTGCGCCCCTGCATTATTCTCACCCCTCAAGTGTTTTCAGTCCTCACCGATATTAAAGTGTACTTAAGCACTGCGCTGACTCCATGCTGTGCAGACAGCCTTCGTTTCCAGCTTCAAAGTCGTTATTAGTCCGCTGACCCCACCCTAATGACTTTCTAAACTGCGGCGTGTCAATATCTGTGTATAAAGTGAAATTAGTTCTAGTCTCCAGCACTGAGGCTCTCTGCAGCCGGCTGGTATTCAGCAAGTTAATCGGGGTTGAATGGTGTGACATTACTCTCCTCTCACCCACTACAAGCGTGTCCATCCCTGCCTGCCAGCCAAATATTAGCGGGGAAGTCACACGCTAAAATATTCCTTTGAAGGAGAGGCCGCACGTTTATGAGCGATGTAGTGGAAAGGAAGAAATGCAGAAATATATGGGTCGTTCACTAGCGAGACAGAGAGAGAGAGCTTCCAAAGACAGGCGAGGTTGAAGATCAGATGTTGTATGGTTTGAAGATATGCAGAATATGATTCGCTGGATTATTGGCTTGTATTTCAAGTCTGTACTCGACAAGACTGCTTTGATGCCATCTGAATATACATGAAAAGTAATAATGCTTACAAAATTATTTCTTTCTTTACACTTCATCAACTTGTTATTTTATGAAAGGATCACATAGAGGAAGCTTTGACGTAATATCCAGAAGATTAACTAAGGGTGTGTTCACACTTCGCTTGGTTCAGACCAAAAAACATTCAGTTCTGGTCCGCTTAGTGTTCACATTGCCATTTTTAACACCAAAAATGGCAATGTGATATTGCCATTGCATATATCCTAAATGCATATGGATATGTTCACAACCTGACTGGTCGGTTTTTATTACGTATATTTCTTACCGAACATCCAAAACAATGCTGTGTGCTGGGCTAAATGCGCTCGCTGTGTGTGCGTAGCCTACATGTGATGGGATTTTGACCAGCTGAGAACTCGTGAAGAGCTTATAAAATGTGTAAAGGACTCAAAACAGCAGCAGGAATCCCTCCATCACACACAAACAAAGATCTGGAGACGTGGTTCTGACACCTGTACTGAGCATTCTCTCCTTTTTAGGGTCACATCTTGTGACATCATGTTTCATTTTTGGTTTGTTTATATGTATTTGGTTCATGTTGCGTTCATATTTCATTTGAACCGCTCCAGAGTTGGTTTGGAAGCAGACTGAGACTTGTTTGGTGCACCAGGGTTCGGATAGCAACGTTCTCGCTTATTCAAATGAACCGCACTAACAGAGCAATCGCACCAGGGTTAGTTTTAATCCAACCAAACATGCCAAGTGTGAACACACCCTAAATAGCAAATTAAATTACATTACATACATTTTGTTGTATTCCACCCTATCAGCTTCCACCCTGGCTCCTGGGAGAGAGTTGCCAATGAGGAGATGTGGCAGGCCAGGTAATACTTCCCTCATCACTGTCAGCTTCATTGTTCGGTCTTGTGTTTTAGTGGCACAAGACCTTCATATATAGCTACATGTTTATAATGAGGTGTTTTTACTTTTTAGGATGAAGACAGCATTCTTCCTATTTGACCTGGCTGAGAACATGGAAAGAGAACAGCAGGCCCGTCTCTATGAGCTGTCTTACTATGTGAGTAGGAAATTACATCATACATTTTTGGAATTACAGTGCTTGCAAAACAGCGCTATATAAATGTCTCAGTATATTCAACTTTTTCTTCTTAAAGTCAGCATGAAATTAAATACTTAATACCCTTATCCTTTTCTAAATGCATGTTAAATGTCTTATTGTGAGCAGTTTTCTCTTGTAATGTTTAATCAAAATATCATAACTGGACCTTCCAGTGAAAATGACACACTTGGCTCTGGTGACGTATGTAGGACTTCTGCCCCTGCAAGCTTAAGTTCATCTTCCTCTATTTTTGATAGCCCCATATCTCAAAATCCAATCAACAACTGATACATAAAACCAAGCAACAAATGTTTTCTGCTTCGATGATCTGTTTTATATGGATGCTTGTTTCTGCCACTGAATAAAAAATAAAAAAGGTAATTGACTTATCTCACAATTCTGACTTTTTCCCCTGCAATTTTGAGTTTATGTCCTGCAATTCTTACTTTTTTTTCTCAGAATTTTGAGATATAAAGTCACAATTGTGAGTTATCAAATCAAATTCTGAGGGTAAATATATCACACAATTCTGACTTTATAACTCTCGCAATCGTTTATATCACACAATTCTGAGAAAAAAGTCAGAGTTTCGAGATGAAAACTCTTTTTGAGAAAAAAGAAATCTGAACTGTGAGAGGAAAAGTTAGAATTGTGATATAAAATATTCACAATTACCTTTTTTATTTGTTTTATTCTGTATTCTGCTTGTTTTATTAAACAAGCTTCCATAGATTTATTTGGGTGTACATCACAATTTGAAAGAAAAATCTGTTGCTGTTTGCATTTTTATGACTTTAACAGGTTTTTGTAATTCAATTTAGTTTGGTTTAAACTTTTTTTTGTTGTTGATAATTTCAGTTAGGTGTGCATTTAACTTTAAATAAACATTTTAATAAGAACTTTAAGCTTGAATATTGAAAGTCTCCATTTGGCTTACTTTGATAGAATGTTCACCATCCAAAATTCACCCAATAGAAATGTGCATGTTGAATTTTTTCATGTTTCAATGTCAGACAACGATGCACACTGAGCATCATTACAGCAGCAAAGCAGCACTAATGCAGCATTATACACAGAATCAAAACCTAAAACCTAAGCTTACCTAAAACCTTTAACACTTTTCTTTTGCTACTACCTTGCAAGCTCTGCTATTACCTTCAGGAAATGAACATGTATCTCATGTCACATGAGATTATTTGTAGACTAAATGGAGTTTAGTTAAATTAAATCAGTTAATGATAAAATGTTTTCTATAATTAATGTTAACCGTTGATTCAGTGTTGTGTTTTAAAAACCTTTTTAAGTCTTACGCAAATAACCTTTTAAATCTTATTCAAATATATTATATATTTGTATAAAACTTAAAAGGTTTTTAAAATACAACACTGAGTCAGCAGTTAACATAAATTATAGACGACATTACTTTAAGTTAAATTAATTGAAATCTTTGTGGTATTTTTATTAACAGCTGTATTGTCAAATAGTGGATGCCCAGGTAGACTACCCAGCGAATTGGGATAAGAACCTGGCTCTTGCCGCAGAACGTCTTCTCCAATCAGAGGGCAGAGGTTACGATCTGGATTCCCTCCTGAGTCGCAGCATCCACCACTTCAGCCGTTACCTTCAGAGAGAACCCACCGATCCCCAGAGCAAAGCCATCCGCTCCATCATCACACACCTCAGGAAAGAGCGAGACAAACTGAGAGAGAGACGGAAGGGTTGACACAGGAAGTGACAGAAATTATCTGAAACAACTCAGAGAGCCTTCAAAACACTAAAAACCCCTACGACACATAGGTGTAGATGGCACAAGAAGGTAAGAGGGAGGGTTATAAATATAAAGAGCCATAAAGAGAAAATACATAGACCATGTTTAATGTGTATTTTACAAACACTGAGATTCATCTCACAGTAAAATGAACTCAAAATGCTAAAATGGGTCAATATGTCAGAGTTAAGATCTTTTATATTGTAGGGTATGAGCTACTTATCCATAACCGCATCATTGTAACATTCATTTAGTTTAATTTCATTAACAATATGATTTATTGGTCAGTTTTACAAAAATCAGGGATTCATTATATTTCCTCAACATGCTAAAGTCAAACACCCAAGACCTATTGTTTTTCATAAAATATGGTTGCTGTTATTTCATTGTTATAGTTAACCTTAGCCAATTTCTGTCCAACATGAGGAGAATTTCCACAGTGAATGTAAGGGACTCAAACTTCTGAACTGAATCTGAAGTGGAACTCTAATAGAATTTGCTATATTTGTGTGTGTGTGTCTCTTTTGTAATAAAATTTCACACTTTCAATATGTTAATATCCATTGAGTTGATGATCAAAGGTGTGCTGAACCTCAAATCCCACCTCTATCAATCTTTCCCTCTCTTCTCTTTTTGAGTAATTATTCTTTGCCCCCTGCTGTCAGGCATGCCTCTCTCTCACTTTAGGATCACAAAGGTCTGAGATTGAGATTGAGGGAGGGTGGGCACAACCATAAGAGATTAAGAATGACCCATTAATCTGGGACAGATTTGAAAATGCAGCATCCTTTTCCCTGTCTCTTTTTTTTCTGCTCTGTCTCTACCCCATCATTTTCCAAAACAGTTCTAATTCTCTTTAATGCAGAGGTCTTCAACAGTCCCCTAGGGAGTCGGCCAACTATTATTTGATTCTAAACGATTATTGAACTCTACATTCTGATTGCGTTTTTGTTTACTTTGTAAGATAAACAAAATTTGATTCTGTGTTGTCGGCACTTGATGAGCAGTGTGAAAGACGAAACCTTTACAGACACGATGATGTACATTATTAAGGGGAGGGCAGCAACAATCAGCTGGTTTTGGATTCTTGAAGAATGGTTTCATCCTGAGTTCAGGATGTCAGCTACACCTTATCACAATATATATAACGTTTCCCTTTCTCATGTACATTCATCTCTTCTTCCACTGAGCTGCTTTCTCTCAGTCCCTCTCCGTCCCTGTTTTTTGCCTCTCTCTCATCTGAGGGATTGTGTGAACCCATGGAATCGCCGTGACTGTGGATGCAGGCAGGGAGCCACAGCAACACTGGAATGTGGGGTGCCTGAGCAGATAAGAGCTGAGAACCCAGCCAGGGAGAGGGAGCAAAGACAAGCAAGCGAGAAGTAATAAGTACATAGGATGGTGTACATGGCACGATAGGACAGAGTTAGACGGGAAGAGCTAGAAAGAGGCGAATGGACACTGACAAGACAGAAATGAAATCGCAGCACAGGGACTTGGAGACAAAAGAAGGGAAGGTAAGAGAGAGGCCCACGAGTGGTAAACTCTGAGAAGGAGCCAAAGAGAGCAGTGCAGTCACACACACACACACAGACATAACATGGGAAGCCAGCCTTATTCCTCTTTGCATTTCATTTACATCCCTGGCTGTATCGACCAATCGGATTGGGAGCAAAGCCCAAGGCTTAGGAGGGGAATAAAAAGACAAAAATGCCTTCGCTGCTCTCATCCCTCTCTGATAATACCCCGTCTGTTTCTCCTTTCTCCTCCGCACCCGGAGAGAAGTAGATACTGTCCGAAATGCCATAGCAGAAGCGACACCTCCACTCCCTATGCTTTGCCGATAGACCTCGCCAGCAGCGGGCCTGAAAAGGGGGCTTTAGCTGCGGGGCCAATCTCCTCTACTTCCTCCTGCTGAGGGAGTGAAAGGAAGGGATGGAGGACAGTGGAGGAGGATGGAGACACAATATGTGGAATTGGCTATAATGCATGTGTCACATTTCAGACTGGAAGAAATGAAACTTTTCCAGTGTGGCAGATCGCTCTCTGTTTAAACATGCTTTTCTTGTGTCTGTAACCGAAGGCCACTGTCTTCCTGCCCAGTCAGTCAATGACTGTGTATGAATCTGTGTATGAAGGTACCAGGGTTGTCCAGTTCTGCTCCAGTAGAGCCACCTTCCTGCAGGGTTTAGCTCCAACCTGCTCTAAAACATCTGCCTGGAAGTTTATAAAAATCCTGAAGACATTGATTTGTCAGTTTAGATGTGGGGTTGGAGGAAGGTGGCCGTTCAGGTGCAGGACTGGACATCCCTCTCCTAAGGTAACTCGACCAAAGATCTCAGACTCTGTACTGAATCTCTTTCTGCCCGAAGAAAACCCACTGTTAGAGATGCTGTCTGGCCCTTATCTTCTCACTGCACTCCAATATAACACTTCTGTTTTTGACCCTTCAAACAACCCCCAAAGACCTGTCATCTGCCTCACTATCATCCCTCTTCCTAAAGTCTGCCTTCTCCATATCCTCATATCTTTCTTCATTAAACCTCTGAACAATGGAACGAGATATGAGAGGGATTAGGCTGAGGCAGAGATTGTCTCCATTTCTCTGGATTGATTCTTGAACCTGTGTTTAATCCCTGGCCTTGGACCCACATAGCTGTGGTTGACTGTCTGGGGTGGGCTTTGGAAGCTGGTTGAGGGGGAAGAGATGAAAACTATGGGCTGCTGTACTGGGGGTGACACTGAGCAGCTCATGTCTGTGTTGTTCCCGGTGTCTTTGGAAAGCCCTGATAGGAATGAGGCCATGGAGGAGCCACTGAATGAATAGATGAATTGTATCCACCGGCTAGAGTGCTTCTAGACAGTAGGTTGTGTGCCTTTGATGATTTCAGTGTAGGCAATGTGTGTACTGTATGTGAGTGTGTTTGAAAGCCTGTGGATACCTGAACACTTAATCTTACTCTGAACATGTAGACTTTGGTCATTTCCAGGAGTGACAACTGCATTCAACCAAATTAACTCCCAAAAAAAACCCAAATATTCATAGTGTAGAGGATTGAACCAAGGTATATCTTGTTTTTATTCATTTATCAATTCACTCTCCACCGTAAGTTGCTCCCACCAGCTCTGTAGTTTAGGAAAGGCCAATAACTTAGATTTTTTAGGGTACAGGACAGAAGTTGTTTAATGGTACTATAGGTAGGTCTTTCTCCCTGGGAACAAATGATAGAGTTCTTCAACACCCGAAGGGCCATTGTCCTGCAGAGTTTCCTTCCAACCTTGATCAATCTTACCTGTTTGTAATTATCTAGTAGTCCTTAAGACATTGATTAGGTGTGTTTGATTAGAGTTGGAGCTGAAGTCTACAGGACATTACCCCTTAAGAAACACAGTTGAACAGTTCTGTATAAAATAATACCAAAGAAGACATTATTTAAAAATCTTAGTTACAAGACGAGCTACCAAACGATCTTTTCTTTTTTTGGCTGTACAGATTATTTTCTAAATGTGGAATATCAGATTCGAGTGTGAACAGGTCACGTTCCTAAACTGACCCACATGCGCAAAAGAAAAAAAACACAGAAGTTATTGAAGTAAGTGTTTAAGCGTTCATTTATTAGGTGATGTGCCGCTGAAGCCAGTGAATTTTAGGCGATAAGAAAGGAGGGAAGAAGCAGACAATTTTTTTCTTGTGCAGTTTTTGCAAGTTTTGCTTGTATAGAGAATTGTGTAACTTATGAGTGATTATGAGTGTAACAGGCGTCTTCCATATTTACTTAGTGACCGAACTACCAGTATGTAAAATCTTTGGAGTGACTCCCATCAGCGCAGAATTGTGATGAATGATGAGTTGTGATATGACCGTTTAGACTGAGGTCTCATTGCAAAACTTCAGACCGGTAACTGATATACCATGTACGTATGTGGCCCAAATCAGAATCGAAAAGATCAGATTCCACGTGGCTTGTGCTGTTCTTACTGTTATGTAAAAAACAGATCCAAGCAAAAAAAGATAAAAAATTCGGATTTGGGCAACTTTTGCAGGCAGTCTGGACCGTAGCTGTAACTTATATCACTCATGCATACCGTTTAAGACCATCTTATATAATATCTGTCTGCATTCAATCATTTGTACAACTGAGCAACAGGCCACACTGTGATCCTTGTGGAATAGGTACTAAAGATACTATGACAAACAGCCGTTTCGTAAAAGATCCTTAGCTTTACAGCTTAACATAGGAATAGCCTCATTTTCTGATACTTGTATAGGTCTATTTAAATAATGGTGAGGTAAACTCACAAATTAAACACCTTTATGAATGCCTGCAGGCTCTGAAAAAATGTCTCATTGTACAAAAAAAAAAAAACCCTCAGAAAGGGTGAGATGATATCTTACCTTTCATGTGATGAATTGCTCTAAGTGAGTGGATGTGTGTTTGTGTGTGTGTGCCCAGAGCAGTGTTTCCAATTAAACGGACCTGTCTTCCTTCTCCCTCCGGTTCTAATTTTGTGCCACATTAAAGGAGTGCGACGCCATTGAGGACACAGAGCCACATTTTCATAATTTGCTGCCTGAACGTGCTTGCATCTGTGGCTGTGAATGCATGCCTGAGGAAGAGGAACAGCCACCATCCACTGAGAAAGAGAAACAATATTCATAGCTGCAATATCAAGTATGTTTTCTCTAATTTACTGGTCGAGGATGCGACGAGACACAGACAGATGCCTCATTCTATGTCTGACAAACTCCACATGCTTTCTCTACTTCCCAACAAACGCACAAATGGTTTTGGAACGTTCTCTTTGACATGTTCAGTGTAGAAAATCTCAAGCTGTTGCAGTGCAATATGACAACGATCATGCCTGGTGTAGATATGCTGGTCTAAAGGTAGTATACAACATGAATACTGTAAGTCTTAAGACATACAATAAATTTTTGTAATGGACGGACTGCAATTTCTCTGAATAACAAGTGGTAGTTTGAATATGAGAAGTGAAAATAACATTTAAAAAATTGAGTGATCAGTTTCGGTAGAATTTTCATTTTTGGGTGAACTATTATTTTATACTCTCAGAATATTAAATCGTGTTTGGATCCAAACAGCATGTTTTAATAAAATACCAAGTCCAGCTTGTTCATTACAGCCATGTTGATGGTCAATCAATGGATTAACTTAGAAGGTTTCTACATACTGTAGTTTCATTGGTTTACAATTCATATTGCAACAAACATTTAATCAGGGATTGCTTGGTTGACACTTTTTCATCATTTCTTGTGGAAAATATTTGTGAAGGGCTTAAACGGATGAATCGCGTTCTGAAAAGTTTACATTTCCACCCTGACAGACAGGAGCTAATCGCAGCATTGGGGGAACATTGGGAAAATGTTTCATAATGGGCAGACACCGGCTAATCTAAAAAGCTCCCCATTTACAAATGGAAATCCCAGGATCCAATTGGGCTAATGAAGAGAGTTGAGCGGGATAATACGATGTGCTGTAATGCTGTGTAAGAGGCCTGTAATGTTGTGTTGGTGGTGAAGCCTCTGTGCTATGAGTTGTGTGACTGACTGGAGAGACTTCCAGAGCCCGAAGGCCTGGCTGCGACTCTCAGCGCCTGCCTCAAGAGACCTCTTCCTAGTAAGATCTGCCTTTCTCACCCTTTTGGAGGAGGAGGGAATTCGGCATGCTGAAGTGGTGCAGAATGGACTCTCCTCTGATCTCTTGCCCCATCCGTTCCTACTGTTCTCCATCTGTTTTTCAGTTTCAGACGTGGGTTCGAACAGAAAATGAACTGAATGAGTCTGTACTGTACATTTTCAGTTTTTCTCCATCTGTTACTCTCGCTTGTTGTCCCGCTTGCACTCGTTTCTCTAGTACTATACTGTGTTGGTACGGTGGGGTCATGGGTGTCAAACATGGGTGTCAAATGCATAGTTTAGTCCCAACCCTATGAAACACACCTGAACCAGCTAATAAAGGTCTTCAGGATTACCAGAAACTTCCAGGCAGGTGTTTTGGAGCTGGTTGGACCGTGGCCCTCCAAGAGTGGTGTTTGACTCGTGCATTGCATAGTAATAGCATAGTATTTTTAATCTCTCTGAGGTTTTAATCACTAATCATACTGTAAACTTAAAAAAGTAAGTGTTCGTGCTGCCTTAAAATTTTAAGTTAACTTGAAATGTGAAGTTGTACTAGTGACAGCTTGGATATTTGAGTTGACTTAACTGAAAATTTTAAGGCAGCACACACACTTACGTTTTTAGGTTGAAACAACATTTTTTTTACAGTGATTGTTTCTATCTACTTAAAGGATACTTCATATATTTTTTTAAAGAAAATAGCATTTTTTAAAAGAGAGTTAAGGTGCAGTCACACTAGTGAAATTTTAACGAATAATTGTGCATGCAAAAAAATAAAATAAACAGTGTCCATTGTCAATAGTATAGAGAGGACTGAAGCACAGCTCACACAGAAGTCATTTTCAAAACAAGTAGCTTTAACAGAAAATTCACATGAGCAACTTGAACATGAAGTAAAATCTGTGTGGGGAACTTTTTTGCCCTGACGAAACTCCCAATCGCACATATTCCTATTGGCATGACTGGAATTTGCCCGCAAAATTTAGAGCAACGGTAAATGTGACCACACCTTTACACATCTGTCTACTGCGAAATAAGATGGTAGTAAATATTAGTTACTTGGTTCATTACCAATTTCATCAGCTGTCATTTGGTAAAAAAAAAAAAAAAAGACATAAAAGAGGACTTTACTCTTAGCATTCAGTGTTATGGTTCTGAATGATTATTAT
>JAPMNS010802624.1:0-14054 GCA_029874215.1 Squalius alburnoides
TTCTTTTAATACTTAGGGCTAGTAATCTGAGCCATAAGTATGAGCCATAACTGAAGTTAATTAATAATATATATATCAAGTCATGATGATATGACAAAAAAATGCCAACAATGTTCACTGAGATGATAATCACACTCTGATAACGATCCCATGAAAGATCTTCCTAGCAAACAATGTCAAATTAAAGTAACTACAAGAGAGAAAGCTGAAAAATAATCAATAAATTGCCTTCCTTTTTTCAATTCACATTTTTAGATTAGATGCAACTCAGGTGCATGTGTGTGTGTGTGTGGAGTGTATCTGACTGCCGTGTGAACCCCGGTGCACTGCCACAAACAGTTGGTTTCAAGAACAACTGGAAAGTTTAGCAACTTCAGACAGACAGAAACAAAGGCTATACTGTTCTAGCCCACAGCTCGCCCCTCCCTCAATCCAAAAACGGCCACGGAGAAGCCAGAAAATCTTATCTGCCAATGTCTCGCGCAGGAAATGCATGTAAACATGTGTCCCGAGAGCGGGCATTAATTTTCAGTGCAATGTAAACATGCTTTCATAGGCCGCCTAACCATCATAATTAATAAAGCACAGCGACACATTCTGTATGCTTTGGCTCGCGTCTCGCCACAGGCTCCTTCGACCGCGACGCGGAAAAGGTCTTTAATTTGAAAGGGAAAAATTACATTTTGGGGGAACTGAAGACCGTATAAAATGCTTCCTTCAGCAAACACAGGGAGGTGAGGAGGCCAAACGGCAGGGCATCATGCAAGATGTTCTCTTTCTCTCAAATGCTTGAAAACACACACACACACACACAGCTAGATATTTGTTCAGAACTCTGTTGACAGACAGGTAAGTGGTCACCATTTGGAGAGCCACTTCTGCGGCGAGTGCTAAAAGGCCGCTTCAGTCTGCACAAATGGAAAGAGGCTCATTATGCTCTCAGCTGAGCCCTTAACACAAACCAGCTAAAGGAACTGTCAACTGGCCAGCAACATAAACACATATGGCACAAACAATCTGCTCCAATCGCACACGCTCGATCCTTTTAGGAGGATACGCTCTGGACTTTCTGCATCGAGAACTATTAGAAATGCCGTGGAGATGATTGCAAACTTCAGGACTGGTTTGGGTACTGGATTGAGAGCTCAGCGCAAGAACAAACAAATCATTAAAACTGATTTGTTAGCTTATTAAACAGTGAAGCTCTATTTAGCATGGAAGAGCAAATGCCCTCACTCGGCAAAGCCTGACAGTGGAGGGAGTTCGGGGTTAGTTTGTGATGTCTGAAAAAAATGAGAACAGCAAACAGAAAATTTGCAGCTGAGACACAAATGTGGCCCATCGCGGAAGCCATAAAAGGCAACATGTGTCTGTTTAAATTCACCCCCCTAAAAAAAATGTATGTCTGCTTAAAATGCAACGCACAAATGTTTTGCCATTAAATCAATCGAGAAAAACATACAATTGTGCATAATATACAAAATCACCTCCGTTCCAATGCATCTCCTCAAAACCTGGTCAATGGAAAATGTTTCACATGAGTAAATACTTTGTAAAACAACACTGTGGAAATCATTTTATTTCCTAAATGTTGTTCATGCCATTTGCGATCATTAAACTGTATTAAGTCTGAAATTAAAAGTCTAAAATAATTAGCATTCTATTGTTGTGAGTGACATGATGTGAAGGTCAAGTATAGTAACCCATAACTCAGAATCTGTCCTCTGCATTTAACCCATTCAAGTGTGTGCACAAACATTAGGAGTGAGTAGTTGAACACACATTTACACAGCATTTACTGTCACTATTGAGAATCGAACCCACAACCATCGGGTTACCAGTCTGACTATCTAAACATTAGGCCATGTTGATATTATCCATGACGAACTGCATCCATATTAGCCACTGAATATTGCATAAGGGACCACTGACATTAACACTAGAGGGCTTTAGCTTACATATTTACCCAAAGGAATTTTTCAACAGACATTTCCGTACCACAGCAGTGACTTACAGTAAAGTGCACATATCACTTAAGTGGCAAATACCAGGACAGGTTGCCTAAAGTGCACGTCACACGCCAAACTAGACTAAACTTTAAAAAGACTTAGTGTAAATCTCTTGATTGGTTTCATTTGTTGTTGATCAGATATTGGGGCAACATTTCAGTAAATTTCAGAATTTGAATACGCAACTACAAAAAATTATTTGGCTCTAAATGAACCAATCAAAATGTAAACAAAAAATTAGATAAAACAAATTGGAGCACATTTAGTTACTTCAAACACCACAACATCTGGTGTACATACAGTCTATTCAAAGAGAAACTATTTATACAAACACAGAAAAGAATTTCACACAACAACAATCACTTCTAAGCAAAACTTAACACCACTCGACCTATATCTAGATTGATTTCAGCTTTTTTTTTAAGAAGCCCAACCTTTCGAAAAGGAGGTAAAACAGAAGTCAACCCAACCAAGCAGCAGAACTTGAAGAAGCAGTTTGGGCTGAACTGACTAAGTCGAACCTGAAGTGCAGCATTTCTGTTTAACGAAACCTGTCCATTAATAGTAAGTCAGAGGAACAATCAAAATGTGGAGAGCATCATTACACATACTTGCATATGTGTGGGAGAACTAAAAACAAATTCACATATTTACGAGGAGGACTGAAAATACTTAGGTCTCACCAATAAAAACACAACTGTAAAATGCTAATTAATACACTGATGAGATGGAAAAGTTATTAATAATATAAGAGTTCAATAACCATCCTGTTGTCCCAAGAAACCCAAGTGATTTGCGTCACATTTAAAATAATTAAATTCATAAGGGTCTTAAGACTCTCCTTATGGATGAAGTATTTAATCTGGCCGCAAATTATATGATGTTAAAAAAATGTATTTCATATATTTACAGAAATTGTTTTACAATATGTTAAAGAGTCATGATTGGTTCTTTGACAAATTTGACAGTAAAGACTTTTACAAAAAATATTTTACACAAAATTGTAAACTGCTTTTATTTTGTGTTTAGATATTCTTAAAAACGTCACAAAGCCGGCTTCAGACACCAAAAAGAGTCAAAATTATCTTAAAACCATTGAAGGGTTAATATCGAAACCTTTAAACTTTATTTGGGCGGGAAGATCACTCAACGTCACTGCTTTACCTGAGGTAAACTGATCGTTTTTTTTTTTTTTTTNGTTTTTTTTTTTTTTTGTGGCAATTATATATATATAATTCTATATATAATATATATATATACTACAAAAAAGTATAGCATAAACAATAGATTACAGACATTAAGACATCAAGCCCCATACAAAAATATGAACATTATATAAATCGGTGTTGATAAAACAGTTGGCTGCAATATGAAAAGTGCCTGAAGGCAACGACCGTTTCCACAGAAATCAGTTGACATTATCATATCAAACAGTTTCATAATAAATATTTTATTAAATAGGTTCAATTTAAATAGTTTAAATAGTTTACTGAATCCACATAATATTTTTTATTTCCAATAGTGTAATTTGTTTTCATTTCACGTTATGAAATAAAAAGTTATTTACAAGAAAGTCTTGTAAACAAAGAGCATAACGTTTTATGCATATATTTCTCTACTCTTAAAAATATATCAGTGTTAACCTCACATAAATCACTAAATATTAAATCTTAGTACACTTCTTAAGCCTGTCAAGTGAAACAAACTGTTACACTTACCTGATAACGCAGAAAAAAGGGCGAACGATCTCTCCAAACACTTCTGTCGTTTCTCTCTGACAATTTTCTGGAACAACAAAACCTCGTTGCTTATTTTCAAATACAAGTGTTTGGAAAATCCTGCCACCAGAGTAAATAAGAGCCTGTGCAAACGAGCATGACATTTTCGGCTCAACTTCTACATGCAACAATGGAAGCGTTAGTTGGAATAATGTATCTAACTTAAAAGTCTAATTCTAAGGCAAAAGTTCCCGGCTATCACACTAAAACGGCTCCCTCGTTCTCACACACGCACAATTACAGCATATCCACACGGAATTGTGTCCCTCATCCCACCCAACGCAGGGAGTTCCGAGGAAAAATGCAAAATATGACAAAGATCTGAAAACTTCGTTAGTGAAAAACGCGATCAGACAAAGGGAACGAGTGAATCTAAAACTCACCTTTATTAGGAAACACCTCTACCGAAAGAACAGGACGAGGTTTATGTCTTTAAAGTTATATTTATCTTGGTGCTCTATTGTTTTCAGTAATATTTCTCCCGGTTTGACAGTAAAGGTGGAATGCGAAGTATGGGTTTGGTATGAAATTCACGCACTTCAGTGGAAAACGAAGGAGGGAAAAAAAGTTGAAGGAGGGGCCACTGTTGAGCGTCAATCAACACGACTGGGGGCGGGGCTTTCTCCAGACGCCACGCCCACTTTGGGCCACATGAAGAAAAGCTGTACATGAGCTACTGTACTGTACTAATGAAAAACCAAGTTTTGATTAATGTAATTACTTTTTTTTTTCAGTGACAGGAAGCGTTGGGTAGATCATATATGAAATGTAATATATAAAATGCTTAGAATAGTCTTACAATCTATGTTTTTCTTCAAGACTGATCATAAGGTTTTTTAAGTCAGTAACATGAAAAAATAAATTGGTTTAATATGAATCTGAAAAGTTAGAGTAATTAGTCCTAACTAACTTCTAGTTATCAGTCAGACTAGTTCTTAAGAGTAATTAGTCCTAACTAACAGCTAGTTATCAGTCAGACTAGTTTTTAAGACACAGTCTTAACTTGTCGGGTATGTTTAACTGGCCCCTGGTACTAATTATTTATTTCTTGTGAAATGCAAGAATAATCTTGACAGAAAAAAAAAATACAAACAAAAGAGAAACACATTCCTTAAATTGCACCTTTATCACCAACACAGTTTATTTTAGTATTGCACATTTTCCTAAAATATTCAAACAACTAATTTGCTACTGTATTCATTACTACAGTACACTTTTTACACTAACAAACAAGTTGGACTTACAAGTTAACTAGCAATTCAGTCTTTTTCTTTTGTGGATATAAAAGATACATGTTTTGGAAGAAAGGAATTTCATTACACAGGAATGTTTCTTCTTTGAAATATTTTTCTGAATGTATATTTTTAGATATAGATTTGTTCATCAACATTGGTTCATACACGTGCTAATTAAAATAAGTTGTTATATACTTTTAAGAAAGTTTGAACAAAAATTCTGAAGAATTCATAAAAGCTGCCCAAAATCACTACATGAACCAATGATTATCTTTGTTATCTTTGCAGGTCAAATGCAGCATGGTTCCCGAACCCTTTTTAGAAGGCCTTCATCATCATCATCATTGTCCAGGAATTATAATAGAATCCATGCAACATTCCAGAGCGATGAGTGTGAACAGTGAAACCTCTTCACCACAGCCACCGTCTCAGGGGAGCAGAACAGTCAAACTCAGTGATGTAATATCCTGGAGGAAAGCCTAAGATTATAATGCATTTGCTGCTTTAACATGCATCTCTACAGGCGTAGAGCTCCGTCTGTAGGTCAAACCTGAAACGTGTGAGTAAACAGTCCAAAGTAAAGATCAGCTAAGAAAAGTTAACATTTTACAAAGGTTAAAAAAAGCAACAGGGACCAGATGAGGAAGTAGTTGAAACTAAAACAGCAACTCTACGCGGTAAACTTTTCTAAGATCTACAAGTTTGGACAACCAACCCAGCAGGCTGTGACAGATCATCTGGTCTGGCCTGAGGCTGAAGGTTTAAAGAGAGATCCTCAGTGTAATATCACAGCCTAAGCTGAGCTAAACTGATAATATTACCACAGAGACTTTCATTTGTTGTACAGTTCATTCATTCAGCCCCATGCAATGACTTAATCTTCAATATATACTTTACAAGCGCTTTAGAAAGGCATTTAAAGTCAATATAAATCAGCATTCACAATCCACTGGACTTACAAAATATTTTTAAATCTGAAAGTTTGCTATGATTGCCAAGGCATTTTTTAAATTAACATTAGGCAGCATTAAAAGCCTAAAACAAATGGCAAAATAGATATTAGGCTTTTGGTTGACATCATTTTCCCTGTGAAAATGTAAGTGGCTGCAAAGATAACCATTTAAAAAAAAAAACATGCATAAAAAATACCATGAATGTGCTAGATTAAAGTAGTTTTATTTCATATTGACTAACTTTTGCACATCGGTCAAACACACCTATAAAAGAAATTCTTAAACGCAGCACATTTTTACAAACACTTTTATTTCATTTCACAGTATTGCATTTTCCTTCCTACATTTACATTAACATTGAGTAAAAATGGAAGAACATGTCTAATTTGATTTACTTTTGTCTGCATGCATTAAGACAGTTATGTGTTTTTATCAAATACATCCTATGTTACAGAAGTCAAGTAATCATAAACTATAATGACACGTAAAAGGCAAAACAAAATAAATTAAACACCAAACAATGAGTTTTCGCATCTGTATCACGTGATCATGGAATTATTTCAGCAATGACACATAGTATTCCAGATAATCTTTGCTTGAGTAAGCAAGAAACTGCATGAGTGGTTGAGATGTTTGACATACTCCACGCATCAGTCATGCCAATGATACTGCATGTGCAAAAATCTGAAATTTGCCATCAGCTCTGATAAATCTGGACCTTGCTTTAATCTTCAGCATTCGGCACACTTGCACAGACATCTCTTTCTTGGACAAGCATTTTTACACAGTTACACACACACATACAAAACGTAGCACAACTGCCAATGAAACATACAATAAAAAAAAAAGTTAAACTGTGCCTTTTCTACTTAAGTTATTAGGTTATGCAACACTGTTTTTAACCCGGTTTGCTAAAATGTGAAGAAGACATTATTAAAATTCTAATTAAATTGTATACAACCCAAAAAAATACAACACAGTCCACTGTTTCTTTTTCGCCGTTTTTAAGCACATACCACGTCTAATGTGACCTCCTCACCACCAGGGGTCATTTGCATCTTTCACACCCTCAAATCAAACATCATAAAAGGAGGCACTCCCTCCGTTCTCCAGTACACCCATTGCACAACCATTATTTGATTTTAGCCCATATAAGAGGATATGACCAACAGATCTCTTTACGGCATGTAAAATCATGCAACCCCACAAGCAATGGTGCATCATTTGACAGATTAATGGGTTTCGGTCTTCTTGTAGAGAATTAAGCTGATGCTGAGTGAGAACGTTTCCCATTTGCTGCATGTGACAGAATCACAGAAAGAGGCCAGCAGGAAATCTTGACACTGTTACTCGCAGGCGATTTTGCCATCAAAGCTGGAGAGGGCGATGGCAAAGGCTTGTACGGCACACAGAGGATACCTGTAGTCCAGAGTGAAAGCATCGTCTGCAACTCTCCCAAACTGCATCACAATGTAGTCCACTGAAATATAGCACAAAAATGGTCATGCAAACTTTTATTTACTTAACTAACATATTAATACAGCCATTAATTATAAATGTATTTGACAACATCCTTCTGCACAGTGTATCATGCACACTTTGTATGTACTATTATATAAAACAGTAAAAAAGCATGCATGCAATATGGAACAATAAACTTTTCAAATGATAGTACTGTATGCAACACTTTAGAATTTTGTATGTTTAATTCAGTGTGTTGCATCTCAAAATACATACGATATTTTGCATTTTTAATCCATTTTTACATTTAAATGTCTGAACTTTTCGCACTTTCCAAACAGTAAGTCAAGAAAGATATTAAAAAATTGCTGTTGATATTATTTCTGGTACATTTTCCACATTGGAAATGGATGGTGAAGTGAAGTGCATTGCATTGTTGGATACAGTATATTGCATTAACTAATTTGGCTTTAAATAGTTGAAGTACTACAACCTAAATAAAAAATTACATATAATATTATATAATCAAATAAATTATTTCATTAAATAAAAATAATCAATTATCACTAAATAGAAATTTAAAAAAGCAAACTAATTAAAATGACAAAAGCACTACAAAAGTACTAAAGCTAAAATTATTAACAGTATATAAAAATCCAAAAATAACACTGCAGGTTATATAATTCACATTTTGGCAACTGTAGTAGCTGCGATGATTTGCATACTGCAAAATTAGTAGTATTTTATGAATGCTTTTCCAAACATGATCTATTTGTGAAGCAGTATCAACACAGAGACTTACGGTCTTTGTTATGCACAATCTGGAAATTTTTGATGGAGGCCTGTGTGACTCTGCCGTTGAAGTTTAACACATGTGACGCCGTATCTTCATTCCACACTGGCGTCTTATTGCGCAGCTCTATCAAGTTTTCCATATTTCTGTTTTGATGTCTCATGAGGAGGCCATTATTGTCCTGTTGGGAAGCAGTATATTCAGTTGTACTTAAAAAAAAAAAATGGTTGTGTGCATGTACTGTATGTATACATTTGTGATTTACTTACACTACGTGGTCGTATGGGGACTCGTTCACCATCTTTGGTCATGCCAGGAATAACTATAATCATTCGTCTCGGTCCTTTCATGCCCAAAACATTTGTTTCCTAAAGTCACAATATAATATCAAATTAATATTATGAAATATAACTGATATTGTTTCACTGATTAGTGCTTCAACCAAAACTACAGCAGTATTGTAATGTTGCCTTACATAGATAATGGCTGCCAATTCCTGGCGTGCGTTAGACATGTCCGGCAGAGCTCGGTCCGGATGCAGTGCATTATCAAACACCGTGAACTTAGTTCCCATCAGATTTGACCTGATATACAAATGCAAATAACCTTTAAATCAATGAGACTGTGTCATAGACCTACAAAAGTATCATATAAAGAGCAGCTGTATTGGTAATGGTCCAAACCCACGTACCTCAGCTTCCCAACGAAGTTTTCTCCTCCTCTGGAGAGGTCGGTGGGATCTATGGAGATCAAGTAGTTTGAGGTTGTGCTTTTTTTCCTCTTCCTTCCAGCTAACAAAAACACCTAGATGTAAAATGGACAAAAAAAAGATGTGTTACGCCGGAATTCATATTACTCCCATTTGCAAAATATTTGGGTAAGTAAGATTTTTTTTGTTTTTGTTTTTTAAAGAAATTAATCATTTTATTCAGCAAGGACACATTAAATTAATCAAAAGTGACATTAAAGACATTTATAATGTTATAATCAGCACATTAGAATGATTTCTGAAGGATCACGTGACACTGACGACTGGAGTAATGATGCTGAAAATTCTGCTTTGATCACAGGAATAAATTACATTTATATTCATATAGAAAAGTTATTTTCAATTGTAATATTTCACAATATTAGTGTTTTTGCTGTATTTTTGATCAAATAAATGCAGCCTTGGTGAGCAGAAGAGAAATCTTTCAAACAAATCTTACTGATCACCACAAACTTTTGAAAGGTACACTCTTAGAAAAAAAGAAGAAGGTCCAATTGGGTTCTATTTAGAACTCTAAGGTTCTTAACTTCTTATTGCCAAAAAGTTTATATATAAGGAGAGGTCTTAAAAAAATGTGTAATACTTTCATGTTGCTTAATTCATAAAATTTATTAAATTTAAAAATGTATTGAAACAAAATGAATTAAAACTAAATGCATTAAATAATCCCATGATGGGAAACCCTATAAGGTTCTATATATGAAGTGCCTGACGGAACCCTAGGGTTCTATATAGAATCTTTTCTTCTAAGAGCGTCTATGTTTATCACTCATCCATCCTACTGATAAATACAAACATTACAGTAGATGTCATACTTTCTTCTCATTGTCCAGGTGCAGGTAGTAAGTTGGGTAAAGGCCTCGGTCCATCCCTCTCTTGTCCCGGGTCACTTTGCACTTTACCGTGATGCCTTGTTGAGCGGGCTGAAGTACAAACTCCTCCAGATTGTCAAACTCGATGACAGGAGAAGGTGCTCGCTCCTCCTTCACAGGAACAAAAGAGGTAACCTTACAAAAATATCCCACACAAAATTAATACTAGAATGAGAATAATGTTGAATGCTCTGATTTTACCTTTTTGCCTTTTTTCCCTTTGCCCTTTTTCTTTTTCTGTGTCACTTCAGAATCAGAGTCTTCAGTCTCTTCTGCTTTAGCAGGATCTGAAGATGAGAAACAATCAAATCAGACATAGGAACAGCCATGTGCTGTCATTTTATAGAAACAAATTAGTTAAAATGTATATATATAAAATAGTTAATATTCAATTTCTTCACAATGACATGGTATAACCAGAGTTTGAAATGAATACCCGCCAACCCACCGAATGCAGGTAAAAATCAACAGGGCGGGTAACGCTGTATAATCACTAGCCAATTTGGCGTTACATATTGTGTTTACTCACTTCGTGGAAGTTCATGTAAGACAAATCTTCACTGATTTAATGCAGATACTCAACTCGTGAGTCATCATGATATATTAAATACAGCGAATTGCGCAGAATCTGCTTATATCTGGCTTACTTGAACATCACTATGCAACAAATAACAGTGCATTTGAAAAAAGGCATTTGGTTAACAAAAAGACATTGTTATTTTCCAGCATCCTACAGTACATTTTTTTTTATGTTCTTACTTTGTACTGTATTGATCTGTCATTTTTGGTGAAAAGGATCTGGATGAAAGAAGGGAGGAGATGGCTGGATAACAGGATTTTGTCTGAATACGAAATTAATGTATGAAATTCAAATTTGATATACTGTATATATATTTTATATATATATAAGCTGTCATAGTTAATCTGGTTCTTATTTTTAATTTTTGTTTTGGCTAGTACAAGTTCTGAATGGCCAGTAGTAGCAAAAGTGGCCGGTGAGTGAAAAAGTTCATTTCAAACCCTGGGTATAACCCTCGATATGGTTCTTTAACTTAATTTTACTGCTATGCAGAAAAAAATACAACATATTGCCTTGTTGGAATCAAAGCAACTTAAAAAAATACTGTTTGTTATTCATTGAATTGATTTATTTATATAAGTATTTATAGTAATAGTGACAAAATATATGATATAACAAAAAATAAAAAGTAATATAGTAACATTTAACCTAATAACATGATTTTTTTTTAAAGAATTTAAGCTTTTGTGTATTTTTATGTCAAACTGTGCATATCATAATACTTTACTTTTGGTCTTTTTTGTCTTTTTGTCCTTGTCTTTGTCCCCTCCTGTCAGAAACATGGAGGATGGGTTTGAGCTGCTCTTCTTCTTCGTCTTGCTGGGTTTGGTTTCTGGTTCGCTCTCATCTTCACTCTCAGATTTGGCGGCTTTATCATCCAAAAGATAAGCAAACATATACATTATTCTGAATCATCAAGCGGACACTCATGTAGAAAAGCTCTCAGAACATTACCTTTCTTTTTACTCTTGGTTTCAGGCTTGTCTCCATTTATCTGAAACATGGAGGCCGGCTCCTTTTTCTTGGCTTTAGATTTTCCTTTACTGTCTGCGTCCTCTTTGACGTCTTCATGTTCACATAAAGCAAGAAATCAATAAACAAATGCATAAATAAATCTAGTTAGGAAGTATTGTTGAAAGTAACATCAGAGCTCATAATAGAAAAATAAAGAGCTTTATGTTAATCATTTGAACAGAGGACACCTTTTGATTTGGACTTCTTGTCTTTTTCCTTATCTTTTTCTTTTCCATCAGAACTTTCTTTTGAAGTCTTTTTCTTTGTCTTCTTCTGAGGAGTGGTCTCCCCATCGTCCTCTTCATCATCATCGTCATCTTCTGTAGAACCTGTTTTGCAATAAACACATTTAAGTCCTCATAAAGAAACATTGGTACACTTATCAAATGTCACACCATCATCCTGTAGGAGAGAGAAGACATTGTTTAGTATTACAGTTGTTTCTCCAAGACAGTCATGAGAAAAATGGGTTGAATTGATTTTTCTCTTGAGAAACAAACTGCAATTATCTCAGTTTCAACGTATGTTTCAAAATAAGCTCAAGATATTAAAGTCTGAAATCAAAAGTATCAATATGATCAAATTCTTCCAATCTGAGATGCTATACACATTCATAACTCTATATTCTTAATAGACCTCAATAAAACCGAATTTGTGAAAGGTCACTTCAGTGCTGTTATTGTTAATAAAAACTAATAACTGAAATTAACTGAAATAAAGCTTAAATAAATAAAAATAAAAATATTAGATGAAAACTGAAACCAGAGCTGCACGATTCTGGATAAATTGAGAATCAAAAGATCATGATTCTCCCTTGATTCTGAATAGACAACTAAACAAAACTCCATTTAAAAATATTTTATTATAATTATTATTATTTAATTTCTTTACAATCGTTTGAATGACTGATTCAATGACTCATTAATTAAGACTTAACGTGTTCCATTACTGGATGAATCAGCATTTTTTTTTATTAATCTGTTGAATGAATGATTCAATGACAAATACATTTTTTAAGTCACTTGTCGCCACCTACTGGTGTAACGATGGAATGATACAATCTTTATATGAAGACTAGAGTCAAGTTTCTTTCAAATGGTGATGTACTCTAGTTTGTTCACTACGGTAGACATCAGTGTTTACATCTAAACTAATTTTAACTTAACATTAAAGATGATGTCTTAAATCAGAGATGTTGCCTTGGCAAGTTGAAGTACTAAAATGACTAAAACTGAAATAAAAATAAAGCTAAATAGAAATGTACACACAAAAAAAATACGACAAAGCACATTTTAAATTAAACAGAATTCAAATAAAAACTGAAAATACAAAAATAAAAGCCAATTAAAAATAGGAATAACTATAATAGTATATCAATAAACATGGGTCACTTACTCTTCTTCTTCTTTGGGGCACTTTTCGCTTTCTTTTTGGATTCTTTCTCCTTCTCTGTTGATTCTTTTTCCTTCTCTAGTTTCTTTTTCTTCACCTTCTCTCCATCTGTGAAGGAGGTTTGTGAGAATTGTGTAAACAGCGTGACAGAAGCACAGTTCTGTCATGACAACTCTTGGAGTGTTTGGTATGTTAATGGATATGACGATGTTTATATGTTGGGTCTTGGCGTAATAGATCTGCTACGCTGTTGTTTCTGTTATTGCTGCTGCTGTAGATCAAGTACGAGACTTGCTACTGCCAATACACACATGACACGCTGCTGTGAGCAAGTAGGACATGCTACTGCTGTATAATACAGCGAATTACCAATAGCAGATCTATACAGGTGGAGCTGGGGAAGGTGGAAGGTTTCTGAAAGCACACTGCAACTGCTAAAGCAAATGCTGAACAAGTATTTAAGGTTGAGCAGTGAGTTCATTGGCTACTGATACATTCAGGACATGAACTCTCTGGCGTACTCTGAGTGGCCGGGCTGCTCTCGGCCGACAGATCTCCGCTCTTCTTGCTCTTGGGCTTTTTGGGTTTGGCTTCGCTTCCGTTGGTCTCGACTGGAGTGGACTCAGGCTTCTTCTTTTTGGGCTTCTGTAATATTCTGATGTGCGCAGTCATACAATTACATTATTGTAAATGGCATGTTGGAGAGATAAAAAATTAAGCATTTACATTTATTCATTTAGCAGACACTTTTAACCAAAGCGACTTAAAAATGAGGAATACATCAAGAAATTAATCTTGAAGAGTCAATAAACACGAGAAATGCATAGTAATGCAAAGTGTCAGATATCGTTCAGAAACGTACAAGCTAAAACAGGGAGGCATGAAGGAATACGATTTTTTTTGTTAGGAAATTAGAGAACTCACCAGTAATGATGCATGTGAAAGCAACAAATAAGAAGAGAACAACATTCTGAATATCACTCTCAATCTATTTAAGTTATTCAGAAGCATCTTATTCTTCATCCTACTGCACACTTAAGGTAAATGGATTTATGTAACTTATGGTTATAGGTTATTTAGTGTCTGAGTCAAATGGGTCACTCCTCAACCAGAGGTCCCAGGCTCAAATCATTCATTTTCAAATCAGATAATATTTTTCTCTGAAGAAAGACTAACTTAAATATTAATTAAAGCCTAC
>JAPMNS010802632.1:0-12021 GCA_029874215.1 Squalius alburnoides
TGTAGTTTATTTTATCATAACGAAATTTATGGTTTTAGTTTACTATAATCTTGCTTCTAGTAAACTGATTTGATCTACTTACTGTGGGTGTCTGCGCGAGTGCGCACGCTTCTTGCGCGCAGCTCAGGTGAAACATGAGACGCGCTCCGTGCACCTGTCTTACCTGCTTGAGCACCAGTCCTCCGTCTTGGAGAACATCGGCGAAATTCTCTCGAAGCCTGAGAAATGTCTCATCGCAAACCTCCAAGAACCGGCTTTTTAGATCTACAGGTTTTTCTGTGTTTCCTATGGCATGATGCATCACAGTAGGAAGTACTCGCCACCACGCCACTGCGTCGTCGGGACGCCTCTAGTTGTGCCTCAGTTGAACCGATTACCGACCTTTCGGGTTGAAGAAGGTAACCCGATGGAGAAGAATTCACCGAAAGCCAAATCCAGAATGCGCAACGCGAAGGTGAAGGCGGTGAAGAGAGCTCCGTCTCCCCAAAGACCACGCGTCTCTCCAAAACCCGTTCAAAGCGGCGCGCTACCGAAGGTGGCGGAGAACGGTGGAGCCGGACAGCGGTCTCGAAAGAGGGGCTTCAAACCCCCAGATGTGAGGACGATATTCGACCCACGCGTAAAAGTGGAGAGAGGAGAAGGACACTTGTTTTGTGAGGACGCGACGCACGCTTGGTGCGATGTGTGTTGCAGGTATATCTTTCAAGGTGGCTTGATGTGCACAGGTGAGAACTTTATATTAGACTTCAACAGATTTGACCATTATATGTATACAGAGAGGTAGTCAATGTCAAACAATGTTTTTTTTAGCATATTAGTCTAGACAAGGTCAATTCATCACTATTGAACTGCTGATCCAAGGAAAATGACTGTCAGTTAATGTATTGTAAGTTACTTTTGGATAAAAGTGGCAGCTAAATGGAATTATATTATAGGCCTAATATTTCATAAATCATAAACTCATAACTGCATGTTCTTGATCTTCCTCACATATCACACACTCATCTACAGGCATGTGGACGGACTGGTTTGGGTTTATAAATTCACTGAGTTGCACCTTCGGCACCCACATTTAGTTTACGGTACATGTCACAAATATGTCTACTAATCATACATGACAATGCGGAAGTCAGGCCTGTACATGTACTCATAATTCATTTGATCAAATCTAAGGCTCAAGTTATAGGCACACTGAACATTTGCACCTGAAATGGTCACTGGCAGTGGCGAATGACATTTTCATCCCTGAATGAAAGCCTTGCATTGTTTTCAGCAGTGAAAATATTCCTAAAAATCATATGCAAAGCATTATCTGCTTCTACCCGCAACCAAATTTGTTTTGTAAATTTTGTAATCTCATAAGAAAGTTTGATCATAGAGATGGCTAGCAGTGAATTGCAAGTGTATTTTTGATTAAAATGACCCAAATGTCCCCCAATTCATTCTCCTTAATATGGCTCTCTGTGTCACTTGTCTGAGCTGCAATTGTGCAGAGGTTGTCCATTCACAAGTGTTAACTCAAATGGAACAACTGGACAAAGGTAACTTTCACTCAGTCTTCTTGTTGCTTGCCTTGAGTGATCAGGTAATTGAGAGAGAGAGCTCTCGGCTGATTAGGTTGAAAGCCTGTTTTTTCGAGCTGCCATCCAATTTTCATTCTGCCCTCTCATGTCAACTAGCCTTTCATTTTGATATTAGTACATTTTAAGCGGCCACTTACAGATCCTGGAATATGTGGGCAGAGAAAGCATTCACTAACTGTATTATGTGAGAGCAGTATCTGTTTTGATGGTGCCTGCCATGTTTTGATGGTTGTTAGATTTGTTTAGGTTTGTGTAGTGTTTATGTGGGTGCACTGATGTGGCTTATTGACCATGCTTACAGTACATGAACATATATGTCCATGTACTCTACTGTAAACAAATATAAATAAATGTATATGTATATATCCGAATATGCTGATTACATGCATGCAAGCATGTGCATAAAGCATACTAAATGTAAATATGCTCTTTTATTTTAAATTGGAAAATGTGCATAAAACATGACCACTGACAGCTTCCTTCAATTGTAACTTGTGTTTTTGCCACTTTTAATATCAAGAATGAATTGTAATGAGGTTTTCTAATGGTCAAAATGAACTTTTAATGCAGTGAATTATCTGTTTCTAGAGTAGCATCTGTATTCTGTGGGATTTCATTCACTTCACTGCAAATAATAGTCAGTATGTTGTACAGTATACACAAGCAAAAGATCAACAAAGATGCCTTTTTTTCCACCTTTGTTGGTCTCACAACCTTTTTGGCCTTTCTAGCCCGACTGTATTGTTTCCTGCTATTTGACACCCACCTGTTCGCTCCCCTAATGTCCATCTGTCTGTTTGTGTAGCGGCAGTGACAGTGTGTCTAGAGAAGGCACACTGTCCTGTCACAGCATGGCTCACAATGGGCTCCCCCTCAACCAGCTGACAGGGGAACAACTGCACACACATTGGGGCAGGGGGCGTCATGACAGGAGGCTTCAGTCGGTTAGGAGGTAGAAGTTTAGTGCTGAAGGGAACATATTTCAGCCAGTAAATGCTCAGGTGTTGAAGTGAGACTCGATGCTGTTCTGGTCGGGCAGTGGACTGTAAGTCATGGGTCTGAGGAAAGGGTTTGGAAGAACTTTAAGAAGACTTACTGGAATCCTCTATCGCCTTCCAAAAGTGATGCGGCGCTCCGGTCGACTGGAAGTTAGCCTGCTGTGGAAGTCATCCGGTGGGTCCAGATCTCTTTGGCCTTTTTTGTAGTTTTATCCTCAGGCAAATGGAAGTGAGGACAGATATTAGTGTCATTTCTAGTACAAACATTACTGACATTTTTGTCTTAAAAATGTAGTTATTGTAATAAAAAGCAGGTTTAGTCAACTATTGGTATTGACTCTTTTGCATATGTGCGTGCATTTGCAAAAACTCACTGCCATGATGCTAGGTTGCTGTGCATGCTTTCTAGATCATTGATATGAGGTCGATTACTGGCACAGGTTAAAAGAGGCATTCTCCAATGGAAATTATTTTAGGCCTAAACTTAAGCTGGTCTTCATTCAACTGAATCTAAACTGTGATGTTCAGCAGTGCCACAATAGCATAGCTAGCAATTTTACTGTGATCTGAGATTGTTGGTCATAAAGGGGGTGAATGAAGAATGAGAGAGAGAGAGAGAGAGTCTATTATTCAGCAGTCACCAACTTCTAGACAGTGATTGTTGTGGACTATTGTTGTTGTATTTTGTGTGTGGTATCATTGTGTGTATGTTGCGTTTATGTCTCAGCTTATGTAATGTTAACCTCACATTTTTAAGGCACAAATGCAGTGCTAAGTAGCTCAATGCCAACAGCCACAGACTCCCACCGAGCAAACACAGACCAGAGCACTAAAAACATCCGCTCTCTGTCCCGCTGTGAAGGACAGAGCTGAGTCTAAACAGCCCAGTGGGAGGAGGTTCACGATAACACGGCAAATAGTTTGTCAGTTTAACATCCATCGAATGAATGACTCAAGTAATGAAAAGTGATTGCAAAAGAATGGAGTGTTTTCTTGACGTCTTGTCACAGGCAGGTGTTGTCGTGACCTCGGGACGGTGGTGTGTGTTGTTTCAGCGGTCTGATCTAATCCCAGCGTGGAGCCGAGCTGGAATGGAGACTAACAGAGAGCAACATGAGAATCTCTATTCTTACCTTGTTTCTAAAACAGCATGGACACAGACTGAAACAATAGTTATCTATGTGATCAAGGACAGGCTCGGCTACTTGTTTAGTCAAGATTTGCAAAGTTTCACAAACAGACTATTGTTTTGGGAGTCTGATATGAGAGACATTTGACAAGGAAATGGCACCATCAAAAATAAACAACATTGTATTGTTCCTTACATACTTCAAGTTCATTCTATTAAGTGTATTTAAGTAAAGTTCAAGTACATTTTATGTAGTAAGTATGCTAGTATTAATGTACTAGTGGTATACTTGTAAGTGTACTATTTCAATAATGAGTCTTAACCCACTTTTTAGTGTATAAAGTATACTTTTAAGTGTAACAGTAGTAAACTATGAGTATACAACTACGTTTTTTGTTTTTACTGCAACTATACTACAAGTGAACTGTACTTTAAGTAGAATAATAAGTAGAATAATTCACATACTCAAAATTAGAGACAAATCTTTTTCTTTATAAATCAATATTTTCAAACAATGCAAGTTTATGAGACATTATGTAAAACCGTATTTAATAGGCTACTCAATCAAAAGAGTACAAGCCAAATATACTTATTTATACTTTTAAGTATATTTCAATCAAAAGATTAAGTATACAAAAGGCCAAATATACTTTTCTGTCGGTATAAGTCAAGTGTACTGAAGTGTAATTTGAAGGATGTTTCTGAGAAGTGTAAAAAGTAGACTCAAAGTATACTTTCTTACTTTAATTTTAAAAGAGGTATACTTCTTTTTTTTGTAAGGGTGACAAAGGGTGTCAGTTTGAGGGACATATTTTATCAAACACAAAAAGGGTTTACAACTGTTTTATGCTTTCACATGCTGCTTCACATTGTGTTTTACTGGCACTCTTTTTTTTTTTTTTGTGAGAATGGAATAAGCATTATATGGAAAAGTGAAGTAAAAAAAGCAGTTGTGATAGAAAGACACCTCCACCTGTCCAGAATAATCAAACACCTGGTTCATGCTCACGAACTGACACCAGAGGCAGCGTTTTCCTTTAATTACAGATCTTTACAGTATGTGTTTCTTTTCCTGGTTGTCAGAGTCAGTCACATTCAGTTGCCGCATCCCAACTTGCAGACGTTTACCATGTACTAAAAGTACGTAAGTTTGTACAAAAGTTTGGGGTACTGTTCGTACTGTACTGTACGTTTAGAAGTACAGTTCTAAACTTTTTTTTTTGTCCTGACTTTTTTTTCTCACAATTCAGGATTGTGAGATAGAAATTTGCAGTTGTGATTTATAAAGTCCAATTCTAAGAAAAAAAAAAGACTGACTTTTTTTTCTTGCCATTGCGAGTTTATATCTCACAATTTTGACTTTATATCACGCAACTGCGACTTTATATCATATTTCATATATGTAAGTAGCTTTCCATAGTTTTCAATAAGTAATGTTTCTTAAGCAGCAAAAATTATTTCTGAAGGATCATGTGACACTGAAGACTGGAGTAATGATGCTAAAAATGCAGCTTTAAAATATGATATTTCAAATATACTCACATAGAAAACTTTTATTTTAAATTGTAATGATATTTCACAATATTCCTGTTTTTACTGCATGTGTTTTAAATGCAGTCTTGGTAAGCAGAAGAGATGTATTTCAAAAACATTAAGAAATCTTACTGACCTCAAACTTTTGAAAGGGCGTGTATACTTTGATGGGGATTTTTGAGGAATGTAGTATTAGCAAATACTACCACATTATAAATTGTGTCATAAACCCAGAATAGCCTTAACAGTAAGCATTATCATCAAGCTAAATTTAGTATCTAACTTGAATTTAATTAAATGTCAGGTTCCTTTTTTTTTTTTAAAAACTGCTTTTAAAGCTTTGAAAAAAAAATACAAAATGAACCATTACAAACGTTTCCTTTTCACGCAAGTTTAAAAACCCATCTATTGTTTAGTCAACTTTTTGTTTTCAATGCATTATATTAAGGGATGCTCTGTTTATTATCTCACTTATTACATAGAATTTATTGAATGTTCATTGGGATGCTGCATATATTTTCTTTTAAAGTGTTAATGGAATCAAATGAACCTTAATATCATTTTGTTATGAGGGTGGCAAATATTTAGAAAGTGATAGTGCTGTGGGAATGACTGTTTATTCTGAGTGTGTGTGTTATATGAGCTGTCTACTGTCGGTAATGTGTTTGTGCGGGAAACATTTAAGAACTTGAATGACTTGTTCTCTGTCAACATGCAAAGTTTTAGAAACAGTCCCAAATATTGCACTGTCACGCCACAGTCTGGTTAGAGGACAGTATTTTGTGTGTGTGTGTGTTGCTCCTGGGGCAGGTCCTGATCGATAGCGCTGTCCCTCATTACGGGAAGTGCAATTAAGGAAGAGGCAGGTCTGCACTTCCCACCCACCCCAGAGACCAGAACAGATTGTGTGTGTGTGCATACATTAGCTCATTTCCTACACTGACAAGACCGCAGGTCTGTGCAAAGAATGGCACTTTAAGCAACCATTACCCATCATGCCCCAGTATTAAAGATCCACTTTCATGACACTCCTATCATTGCTCATCCTCAGTGTCATTCTGCTCTCTGCCGATCATTAAAAAGAGCAGCGTTCAATCAGAGATGATGAGATGAACATCTCAGTGATGTTACATTTAAACATTAACTTTGTCCATAATGTCTAAAATTCTTAAGGAGTAATGAAAAGACATATATGCGATAAGCGATGAGCATTTGACGTACAGTAAGTTATGATATGAATGTGGACAGCATAGCTCACATACTTTGGTCTTTGAAGAATTCACTGAGAAATGTTTGAGATTCTGGCTTCTGATTACAAACTTTGGGTAATCTGAGCTCAGTTTGAGATTACTGAGATCCCTTCTGAAACTCATGAGAGTTTGCTGGGGGAACATTTTCTCTCCGTTTAATCTTGTTGCTGTCTAGTATAAATATTTAATATATTAACAAGATCTTATTAGTGATTTTTCCTTTACTTGTCTGTTTGAGGGGCCGAGATTACATTTGGGTATTTTAAAACCCAGAGGAGCAGAAAGTGGATAATGGATGAATGTGCAGGATTTAGATGGCTGTCATTAATGAGAACAGTAAAAGTAATGATCGGTTTAATTGTTTAATAATTCTGAATATGGGTGATAAATCTGGGGTGTTTACAGCAGTGTTAAAAATTCATTTAAATACAAAGTGGTTCCCTCATCACCTTTCCTGTAAGTGTCCTTCATTTTCTGGGAAAAACGTTCATCATTTGACAGTCAAATCAAACGACTCAGCACACTGAGAGAGAGAGAGAGAGAGAGAGAGAGAGAGAGAGAGAGAGAGAGAGAGAGAGAGTTACCTTGGAGATTGCATGGGCGAGAGACAAATAAGTTTGTCCTTCTGTTCTGAGAGTGGACTGCACAGGATGAGCATTTGTGTTTGTGATGGCATGCTGTGAGTTAAGCTTTCGAGACAGAAAGCGTCATCACTCATATGCTTCAGTGGGATGGGAGCAGCGTTCTGCAAACTTTACGGCAAAATTACTCAGCAAGTCAAGTCTCAATCTTCAGGTAGGTCATAACAGCAACGGGAACTGAAATATAAGCACCAAAGAGATTTTTTTAGCCATTGAAAAATGCCTCATGACGTGTGCATGAATAAGCAAGTGAATGTGGTTATATTGGAAAGCAGAGGATGCTCTTCTTAATGTCTATATGACAATGCATTTCTGAGATGGATTTTGTTTCATTTCAGCATCAGAAAACATTTATTCTTATGCATGTGGAAGTATACATCCATTTAAGTCCAGAGGTTTTCACAGGCAATACATATTATATATACATGTAAAACACATTACGATAAAGATTGACCTTATTTTATCAATGGATTGTTGAATTCTTTTAAATTGTCTTAATGTGTTGGTGATTTCTTAAACACGTGATTACACTTTTCTACATAAAAAATTTGCATGTGCGGCATTTTTTTGCAAACCAAAATTTCCATTTAGCCCACCAGAAAAACCATCGTATTTCACTAAATCTCCAACCAAAAAAAATGATGAAGTTTGTTGAGGTGAGGTGTGAAGGAATGGACCATAACACCTTGCAAAACTACACCTTCATTGGTAAAACCACTCAAAACACATCAGAAATGCTCTAGCAACATGCAAATATGTACTTTTTACAAATGTACTGCAATGTTATTACATTGTGGCAGCGAGTTCAGTTCGGTTTTAGGTATAAAAGTTTTAAAAAGGTATTATTTGAAGCATACTGTGGGAGTAACTGCTGTCTGTTCCTGTTTCCTCTCCTCCAGGTTGCAAATACACATGTCATGCTAAGTGCCGTGACCAGGTGGCGCTAGACTGCCATCAGAACGGATCCATCAACGGCTGCCCACTCAGCGCTCTTGCTCAGGACCATCTGAACAACAACCAGTCCTCACACAGCGTGAGTACAGACAGAGATTATTTGTGCGTGCTTTCATGTTTGCATGCACATTTAGTTCAATCTAAACTTAAATATATAGAAGTGAAACTCTTAGAGAATGTTAAGAATCACAGACATCTGCTAGTGATGGTTAGGTGTAACCACAGGGGGGAGTAAAATTCCAGATACATGACCTAAACTAGTCTCTCAGTCAGTACTGCTGTAAATGTAGACTGAGCAATGTTACATTTTTGATGATCTGGTCTTGTGTATGTATTTGAATCTTTATTGGCAGATAACATATTAATGGAGAAGCATATAGTTTTTTAGTACGGACATTAGCTGAGATCATGTGTTGAAATTTTTATTGATCATATTGATCATAGTTTGGTCATACTAATTATTGCTTTTCTTCAGTCTTCACTTAGACCTGTTTAATGGAATGGTGTGACTTAGCTAAAGGATGATACACTGTTATGTGGGCACACACACACACACACATTCCCATTGCACTTGGCATGGAACTAACAATAGCAGGATATTACTCTTGGGCAGAATTCCTCTGGTCCCCATAGTGTCCAGTTTTGTTCTCATGTGCCTGTGCTAGTCTAAAACCATCAATCCCAACGCTCTGTAAACTGTGCAGTATGAATGAAAGACGAGCAGTGTGTGTGTGACCTGGCGGGGTCAACACACAAGTTAGTGTGGTATGTGTGCTATTCACACTAATCCAGGTCTGTCAGTTTAGTGTGGCGTAGGAAGAGATATTGGAATATGTAAACTGCTGTGTTACTGTGGCTACAGAGCCGAACTGTATCGTGACTGTTTGGAATAGAAAAGTGATTCCGATTATATGTTTGCACTCCAAAATCAGAAATATTTAGCATTTGGATATTTAGCATTTTATTTGATATTATTTTCATGACAATTGGAAACATTTATTCCCCCAAATTATTAGTAGCCTTAGGGTGAAGTGAAAAAATGTAATATTATTTAAACGTTTGTAAAGTAGACCTGAAGAAATGCATGGAAGTATTTGCTGTTATGAAGCGCAGACACGATTTACATTAATGAGAATGAGATTTTTTAGCATTACAGTTGTGAGAATTTGATGGGGAAATGTGCTTAGTTATCATGAAAATAACCTTAATAGTCCTAAAACTAGACTTCAGTTTCTTAATTCCCAGATATTTCATTGTCAAATTAGCTGTTTCCATCCACCTATTTTAATGCACATTTTGGGATATCGCATAAAAAAAAAACACTGAATTGATGCCAAGACAATTTTTATTATGTAACAGTATGGCCACAAATGTGGTGTTATCAGTGTTGGGTGTAACTAATTACTAAGTAATTAGTTACTGTACTTTAATTACTTTTCCCTTGAAAAAGTAAAGTAAGGGATTAATCTTAATTTTTCTGTAATTTAATTATTTAAATTAGCTAAATACTGTGTATAGACCAATCCGATCTCACGGCAATTCGTATGCATTTTATGAGGTGGCTAAACCGTATGACCTCACTCGTAAAAAATTTGTATGAATTATGAATTATGTATGAAATGCCATGAGATCGGACTGGTATAAACTAGTGGTTCTCAACTCCAGTCCTCGGGACCCGCTGCTCTGCACATTTTGTATGACTCTCTTATCTGACACACTCAGTTCAGTTCATGGAGTCTATCCTAACGAGCTGATGATCTNAATCAGGTGTGTTAAATAAGGGAGACATACACAATATGCAGAGGAGTGGGTCCCGAGGACTGGAGTTTAGAGCCACTGGTCGGCTATAAACTAGAACAATATAAAACAATAGTGGGTTTAACATCAAAATCTATTGTCTGATGTTAAATATGCTTATTATGTAACCTTCTCCTATTAAATTGTTTGATCAATTTAAGCATAATTCATGCAATTTTATAGTAGTTATTTGAAAGAATTAAAACAGTTTCATTCCCTGTATTATTCAGCTTGTTGAGGTTGATATTGGATTTAGAAAGTAATTAGTAATAAGTAATTAAATTCATTTTGGAGAGAGTAATTAGTACAGTAATCTAATTACACTGTTGAAGAGGTCATTGGTAACTAGTAATTATTTATTTTTAGAGTAACTTACTCAACCCGACTGGCTGTTATGTCTGTTTTTTGTGTGTGTGTGTGGGACATACACCACATATTAAATGTATGTGAATGCACAATGGTGCCATTAATCACATTATTATGCTGTTAGTTTATTTGTAATATGGATGTTTAGTACGCAGTGCACTGTTAGAAGGTGCCGTATTGTGTGTGTGAGGTCTGAAGTTGGTTCGTTAGTAATTTGGGATTAAACATGGGTGTGTATATTCTCATAGGACAGTGAGGAACCAGCTGTCTGTGTCAGTCTAAACATGGACGAGTCTAACATTCATTTTAGTGTGCGTGTGTTTGACTCTTCATATAGACCCAACATTCCAGACCAGAAGCCCCCTCCCCCTGAAGACAGTCGGTTGAGTCAGCCACGTTACACAGGTCCAGACAAGGTCACACAAACGCTGACGGTTGAGAGAGGGATGGAGGGAGGACAGGGTGTCTACATGTAACACCCACTTAATAATGCAAAAACAGACCACTGATAAAATACAAGAGAAAAATGACATCAAAACATAACATCAAGTTTGTTGAGAAAATGTAATTCCCAAAGATTATATTTTTTGAGTATGCATTATTAATTTTAATTAAAATGTCTAGTAATATTGTTATGTGCTTTTGTCATTTTATTAGTTTTTCTTTATATATTTGTATTTAGCTTTAATTTATTTTTATTTCATTTTTTCATGTTTAAGTCTTTCACCAATATTTATATTAACTACCCAAAACAAATATTACAATATATTTACAGGTGAATTAATTCCTAATGTCTGGTTAACAGGTACATACCTGTATCTAAACCAAGTAATACAGTTTGTTATTTTGCATTCTTCGCTCATCTAATCCAATTTTAATGTAAGAACAGTCTATTTTATAAATATAGTTTTATTAATCCATGAGAATGTCTGTTCAGAGTGTAAGGTTGATTCATATCTGAGACTTTATATGGCTTACTGTAAAGCTGCTGGTGTAAGTGTGGTTTACCTTGGAGAACACTGCCGTATTATTGCTGTAGAGTTGGATCAGCAATATTGTGTGCGGAGCCTGAGAAAGAAACAAAGGTGTAAATATTATCTGAACGAAAAGGAACAAACAGAAAGATGTAGGAAAGAGAGAGTTTCCTGTGAGGAAACAGTCACAGGATGCCTGCAGCTTAACCGAGTACACACACACACAAGCACATCAAGCACACATCACATTAGACTCAAGCACAGATACAAACGCAAAAACAGAGGTGCATTGACCACAATAACTAATAAGCTCCAATTGTGCACATACCAAAGATCACTGTAAGCCAGCGGGAGAGACCACCAAGAACATTAAATCTATATATGTTCTTATTGTAACACAATGTTTTGCAAAACTTGTTTTGTAGATGAGTGCTCCCAAAAAAAGCGTGTTAAAGTTGAGATTCAGCAGGATAATGTGTGTCGTTCATTTTTTTTCTGAGGCAGCAGTTTTTTGGCAGGCGTGAGCTGAATGCTGGGAACTCTTTGGGTGGTGAAGCTGGTCCAGAATGCAAGAGGCAAAGCTTGAACTCCACCGCACTAACCACACACCCATGTGACTCCCAAGAAATTGGGATAAATGTCACACAATCTGGTCTCTATTGGTCAAGTTTACTGTATGCTTAAAATTGAATTTTGTTCATGTAAGCCAATTACTGTCAGTAGAGAAGGACAGATATTTTAGTCAAAGTTCACATCCGAGGTACAGCATCAGGTCCAGACAGTCATGTGAAAAGTT
>JAPMNS010802697.1:0-15715 GCA_029874215.1 Squalius alburnoides
GCAGCAATTATCTCACATTTGGGCATTTCTCCCAGTACATATGGGAGTTTCTGTGTGTCTGATATGTGTCATATAACATAAATATGTCTCTCTCTCTCTCTCTCTCTCTCTCTCTCTCTCTCTCTCTCTCTCTCTCTCCGCATTATGACGGGATGGTCTTAATTTTTAAACGCGTTTTGGTTGTATGGCTTTTTGGCCCTACAGAGTCGCCGTGTGTTTGTGTTTGTTTCTTACGAAAATGGCGGATGAGCTGGATAGAGTACGAATTTCAGCCGCGGAGCTACGAGCAGAAGCGTCGAATTTCACAACACACGGCGACAATACAAAAGGTCAGGGGCTCTATCCATGTTTATAACAATGTAAGAAAGGGAGTAGTTAAAGACAAGCCCTATTTTCACAAGTCACGTCAAACTTGGGGTTCAGTTTGCTAACATCTAGCTAGCATAACAGTTAACAACGGTCGCCACTCATGTGGGTTGAACGGCGCTTGTTTTGAAAAAAAAACTAAACAAAAAACATTCAACCTATTTTTCCGGGTTTTCCTGTATAATTACATTGAATAGGCCCTGCTGTGTGGCTTAGCATAAAGCACCTAAATAAGAAATAATATTTTCCATTTGTTTAAAGAAGCAAGTGTAATGCTAACTATTAACTTATACTGGCTATTGAAGGCGGCAACTTCTTATATTTATTTTGAAATGGAGAGTTTATAAATAAGATGATATCCAACCCCAATTCTTTAACTTATCATTATAACTTGATTACGGCTGTCTATGTATATGTAGTAAACGTATTGTTGGGTAAGCGTGTTTATAATGGATGTGCAACAGGTTATTCCTCGGGTGCAGTAGTAACAGCAATTTGGTCTTGATTTTGTGTACCAACTAAAGTATTATATGTTGCTATTTATTTCTGTCTCCTATAACGCAGTCGATCACACATTTCCTAAATAATGGCTAAATTAAAAAAATTGTGATGACATCAGGGGACCGGATCCCACTACGGGGGCCTCGAGATGACTTAAAATGATTTAAAATGAGCCAAAACTCATTTTAAAACTAAATATCAGAATAATTCTTATTTTAATCCATTTTGTTTTTTCTTTAAAGAATCAGGATTTCTACGGTATGAGTTCTAATTAAACAAATACTAGACTTGGAAAAGTAATGCAAAGTAATAAAATCTCATAACACCTTGGGCAGTTTTTAACTAATTTTTTTTTTTTTTTGTTAACCCAAGCTCTAAAATGTTTTATTGGGTAGAAATTTCGAGTAAAAAGTATATATTTAATTTTTAAAAAAGAGGTAGGCTAACCTTAATTCTTGTCCAGTAAATCATGAAACACTTGATAAGTCAGCCTTCGAAAATTGTAATTGACAACAATGTGAGGCCTTGGAATCAAAAGGGGTAAGAACCACTGCCCTAATGTACTCTTTTGCTAATAAAATATATTTTTTATGTTTTTGTCATTTTTTTCTCAGAATTGCAAGAGGAGGGTAAGAAACAACGGCAACGAGACAGTAAACGTCCAGACCTGCAGTTGTACAAACCTGGTTCTGGCCATCCACGCAAACATAAGGACGGCTCAGAAGGAGCTGGCTCATACCCTGTGCACCCAGTGGAAGATTGTGGTTTTGGGAATGACACCAAAATGCCTGACGGCTCACCTACCAGTCCTGGATGCTCTCACATCCCTGGTATAGACAGTGGAGACTTTCCAAATGATGGTCAGCCTGAAACGAATCATAACACTAAAGGGAATGTTAGTGGCAAGAACCACCTACTTGTGTTACAAGATGGAAATGCTGTTAAAAGCATTGAAGGTGCTGGGACGCCAAGGTCTCCGAAACAGTCACGAAAGATGCGAAAGCCAGACCGTGAGATATATCAGCCAGGGGGGCGAAGATCTCAAGGAAACAAAGAGACTGGAGCGAGCAAAGAATTAGATGGGGATCGAAGACAAGAGGAAGAAGTGGGTGTGAAATATGTTGAATCACTTACAAAGGGTGAGAAAGAGGAAAAGCGTAGAAACAGGCGTGGGAAAGATGGCAGGAAAAAGCAAGAGTCCAAAGGAAATGCAGACTCCCCCTCTGCGAATAAAAATGAGAATAATGTCGAGAATATCACTAGTAACATCAGCGAACTCCAAGTAGAGTCTGAGGAAGGTAGAGATGGAGGTGGGCAGGATGGTGCAAACCGGAGAAAACCTAGTGGGGAAGGACGAAGAAGCCAAGCAGGTGAAGAGAATGGAGGAATCGGAGAAGACAAAAAAAAGGAGAGGGGTAATGGGAAATCCAAAGCAGGAAGGGAGAAAGGTAACAACCAGGTCTTTGTCAAAAAAGAGGAAGGGGAGGGAGGGAAAGGTACAGAGGCTGCTCAGCCTGAAGGAAAAAGGCAGAGGAATGCTGGCGCAAAGGAGGTGAGCCATAACCAGAACATGAACCGTGAAAAACAAACAGGGAACAGGCCGAAAGAGAGAGGGAAACCATGTGAGAGAACAGATTCAAACCGAGTCAACGCTGCCTCAAAGCGATACTCTCAGTCGGACATCCGACGACCTCGAAACCGCACATACAGCACGAGTTCGGCCAGTAGCGGGACCAGTATGGATGGTCTGGCTGAAGCTGAGAGACTTAGAGGAGAGGGTCGGCAGGTGTCAGCACGCGCTGTGGAGAGAACCACTGGACAGAGGGAGTTCGTCCGAGGGAGCCTGGCCCGCCCGAGGAGACGGACGGCCCGGACCTTGTCCTCCACAGATTCGCTGGAGGAAAATGAGGCGTGGGAGCGAGGAGATAGACAAGGCAGAGTTTCTGATGAAGCCAAGAGCACCCACAGGGGTCCTGAAGGGGGCGGAAGAGGCCAAAGAGCGCCTGCGCCCTGTGGTCGAGGAGGAATTTTGAGAGTTTCTTTGGACAAGCATTCAAGTGAAGAGCAAGCGAGCCGAAAAAACCCTAGAGGTCGTGGGAGGGGAATCTTAGTGCTTCCTGCCCACACTGATCTAACTTTAACCCCTGAGCCTGGGCCTCAGCTTCGAGGAATGAGAGGAGGAATGGGTCTGGGCCGAGGAAGAGGCGGCCGTGGAGGAGGGGCAAGACGACTTTGGGACCCGAATAACCCAGATAAGAAACCAGCGCTGGTGTCAAATCAACAGTCCAAGCATGCATCTCTCCAGCAGGCTTTGTACTTGCAGCAGGGTGGATGCGGGCCGTTGCACTTCCTGGATACTGATGACGAGACTGCAGGAAGTCCTCCTGTCCGCCAGGGAGAGTATTTTCAAAACCAGCAAGCTGCTGCGATGGCTTACTACAAATTCCAGAATTCCGACAATCCGTACTGTTATCCGTTACCAGCCAATTCCCCAAACACCCCGCCACGCTATCCATACCCGTATCACATTCCCTACCAAATACCTGGCTCTAATGGGATCTATCCCACCTCTGCTATGCCACCTTTTTATGGACCCTATGGGCAAGGTGGGCCAGGTTATCCCACTGCAGCGGGATCTAGTCTCACTTCAGAAGAGGCAGATGTGCAGACCAGAGGAGAGCTGGGAAAGCTGCTTCGGCTGGCTGACAGTCAGGAACTCCAACTCAGTAACCTGCTGTCCCGGGAAAGACTGAGTCCAGAGGGACTGGAGAGAATGGCCCAGCTCAGGTGTGTATTGAAAGTAAAACATGGGTATTTTAAATAGTAAAACATGGAATTTGTTATATTAGAGTTCTACAATTATACATTTTATATCATTGACCCATAATGGACATTATTCCAGCCTGGTTAAATTTTTCCTTTCTTTTTTTCTGATGTTTATCCAGGGCTGAACTCCTGACGTTATATGAGCGGGTGATTTTGACAGACATAGAGTTCTCCGACTCTCAAAACCTAGATCAGGCCCTGTGGAAAAATGTGTTTTACCAGGTGATCGAGAGGTTTAGACAGCTTCTGAAAGACACTGCTCCACAGATTAAAACCATGCTGATGACCATTCTGGAAGAGGTAGATATGCACATTTGTCTATATCCCCCTTATGAAAGTCATTGTCATTGTCTAATTTTGTTTTATCCCTGATGTCAAATTTACACTACCATTGAAAAGTTTGGAGTCAGTAAGACTTCCTTTTTTTCTTTTACTTTTTTTTTTTAGCAAGGTTGCGTTAAATTGATCAAATGTGACAGTAAACATATTTATAATGTTTAAAAAAAAAAAAAAAAACTTCTGAACTTTCCATAAAAATGTTAAGCAGCAAAAATATTTTCCACACTGATGATAATAAGAAATGTTTCTTGAACAGCAAATCAGCATAGTAGAATGGTTTTTGAAGGATCATGTGACACTGAAGACTGGAGTAATGATGCTGAAAATTCAACTTTGTCATCACAGGAATAAATTACATCTTAAAATATATTATAATAGAAAACAGTTATTTTAAATATTAATATTTCACAATATTGCTGTTTGTATGATGTTTTGATCAAATATAATAAATGCAGCCTTGATGAGCATATGTGACTTGAATTAAAAAAGAAAATCTTATCAATCCCAAACTTTTGAATGGTAGTGTGTGAAGCATTTGAGCAGATGTTCTTATCCAGAGTGACCTTCAAAAGTATTTAAGTTTCACATTCAGGATGATTTAATTACATCACTCAGCAATACAATAATCCATTTGTGACCAAAAGTGAATGTGCAATGTTTATTCTTTGCTCTAGGGGGCAGTATTCTTTGATTCACTTCTACAGAAGTTGCAGACAGTGTTTCAGTTCAAGCTGGAGGACTATATGGACTGCATGGCTATACGAGCAAGACCTCTACGCAAGACGGTACACAAATACTATAAATTACCTATGAATATCGTCCCAGCTGTTTCCTTGTCTTAAGGGGTTTGCTATAACAGGCTATATGCCTTTTATAGTTTGTTCTACTATCGTTGAATAGAAATTTATGCAAGCACATTCAACAAGTGTGAATCCACTTTACCTTGTTTCAGGTCAAATATGCTCTGATCAGTGCCCAGCGCTGCATGATCTGTCAGGGCGATATCGCACGATATCGTGAACAGGCTAGTGACTCTGCTAACTATGGGAAGGCCCGCAGGTAAGTCTGTCATTGCTATATTAAACTTGAAGTTACTCACAACCAAAGGTGTATTTAAAGCATAGTACAGTATTTTGAGATACATACATGCGCCTCTGTTTATATCATATATTGACTGATGATAAATTGAATTAGTGCAACATAAATCATTTCTTTCTTTTTTTCCCTTCATTTACTTATGGGAAGTCATTGGTTAAGTTGTGTTGTTGCGTTTTCAAATTTCAATGTTGACAATTTGTCTTTTCTCTTGTTCAGTTGGTATCTAAAAGCTCAGCAGATTGCTCCGAAAAACGGACGACCCTACAACCAGCTGGCCCTTCTAGCAGTGTACACGGTGAGACCACCCGCATAACATTAGACAGTGTGTTAAAATACGTACATTAACGTTTTAATATAAAATATTAAGATATATATTATATCAATACAAATATAAATATAAGTATTTACACTTTTATTGAAAAATTATTTTAAATATTTAAAACAAAAATTTCCTGTTGAACCAGTCTCAGACTGGCAAAAAAAGTTGTAGGCTTGTCAGTTTTAAACCATTTTTTTTTCTTCTTCAGTAAGTGCTTGTGTGTTAATGGCTTAAATGACTACTACATGAAAGTTAAACTAATTTAATCTCCTCTCATCTCTCTTTTAGAAGCGAAAGCTGGATGCTGTATACTATTACATGCGTAGTCTAGCTGCTAGTAACCCGATCCTCACAGCCAAGGAGAGCCTGATGAGTCTGTTTGAGGAAGCCAAGCGCAAGGTATGCATGTTAACACCACTCTTCCAATAGAATCAAACTTTTTTGTTTCTGAGTGTCATGTTTGATCATCTCTCCCAACCTAGGCTGACCAGATTGAACGTAGACGAAAGCAGGATTCAGATGGAGGTACCCATCATTCCAGAGGTCATGCGGGTGGGCGTCGTGGCGAGGACGCCTCCCGTGTGGAGATTTGGATACGTCCGAGTGGGAATCCGGGCACTTCTCGTCCAACAGGCAGTGAATCTGGAAAGGACTCTGAGCTGGATGGAGAGCTTGGAACTTTGAGTGCCAGTGATGTGAGTGCTATTGAAAACATAGTGTTATTTGTGCTGGGTTACTTTGATCACCAAAAAAATCTGAGGTTATTTTATACTAACATAGGGCCGCAATGTTTAGATTGCTGTCACTGCCCTAATCTTTCACTGATCTCTTAAGTTTCAGAGAAGTTACCAAATAAAATTCCACCGTTGCTAATACATGTGCTGACAAATAGATAAAAAAAAATTTAATAAGAAAGAGTCAGACTAGCAGCCTGTTGTACTTTAGGCAAGAAATAGTCAAGTTGTTTATCAGTTGCACAGGATGAGGCTGACTATGAGTCACTCATCAGTGGCAGAAAAGGGCGTCATAGTGCCTTCATTTCGGTAACCTTGGATATTTGCCTACGTCAGCATTAGGTGCACACTTGCTCTTAAAGAAATTTGACCTTTTTCCACCACACCATTGTTCTTTTGTCAGGGTTAGCAGGTTGTTTTGAACCCTCTGATTCTGGCTTCAGGCAATACACTGATTTAATTAAAGAAGAGCGTTTTAGGTTTATCTGCCAATCAAGGTGCCCATCCTGTGGCGATTTGGTACATTTTCTGATCATTTTGTTTATGCATTAACTCTTGGTGACTGCGCGTACCTATGGAGCTATTGGTTTGAGGGGGGAAACCTTTTTTTTTTTACTACAGTGAACAATCTCTATAATTTCATTCATTTTAGCTGAAGGTAAATTACACATTTACTTATATTTTTCTGTCCTTTTCTTTACAGCTCAATAAGAGGTTTATTTTGAGTTTCCTATACACTCATGGAAAGCTCTTCACTAAAGTAGGGTAAGTCTTAATGTCAACAGATTCATTGTAAACAGCAGTTTTTATACTGTGTTGTTTTGCTTTTAAATTGACTTTTGACTTAGAAGGTCATCTCAGTCCAATCATCTTGAAATTTCAGAGTGCTGATTTTTGAAGAGAACCTAGATTATGTATCATTTGCAACGGTTCCCGAGAGGAACTTTTTGGGATCAGAACAAGTTCATTTGTATCTACAGCATTGACTATAAAGCATGTTTGATTGGAAGTTCCTGCCTCAATTTTTTTAATGGGCATTTTGTCCAAAATGTTAGATTTTTAAATATTTATTAATGTTTTAATTTTGCCATAAAAATGCCTTTGCTGCTGATATAATAATAAATAAATAAAATTATCTACAGAATCTGTGACATGCTGGTAATTACCACAGAAATAGTTTTTTTTTTATTACTTTTTTTTTATTGTGGTTCATTTGCATAATGTGTCGTGTTTGGTCCTCAGGATGGAGAGTTTTCCTGCTGTAGCCAGTCGAGTGTTGCAGGAGTTTCGGGCTCTCCTCCAGCACAGCCCCTCCCCCCTCGGCAGCACACGCATGCTGCAGATCATCACAATTAACATGTTCACCATCCATAACGCACAGATTAGAGGTAAAAATACAACACTAGCAGCGGCCATAGAGCCTCTCCAGTCCATTGAAAATAATCTTTCTTGCTTCCCACTTTGCTATGCCACTCAATTTTTCTCTCTGTCTTTCTCATAGCTGAAAGGCAGGATGAATCTCGGTCTGTATTGGAGGAGCAGACCATATCCCTAGGTTTAGCTATGTTTGGTCTTCTTGTCCAGCGTTGCACTGAGCTCTTGAAGGAAACGCCTGCTGGTGAGTAATGTGTTTTTTGAGTGAATTTCTTACATTCTTAAGAGGTAAAAATCTCAGTATATGTGAGCCCTATGCTGCTTTGTCTGATAGTTTGCTTTCTCTTTTTTGTCTCCCCCAGAGTCTATCCCAGCAGAAGAGCTGGGGGAGTTTGATGAGATGGATGATGAAGAGGGGATGGTACGAGTGTCCTCCTTCCCTCCTGACCTGAGAGAGCTGCTGCCCAGCATGAAGGTCTGGTCCGACTGGATGCTCGGACACCCCGACAAGTGGAACCCTCCTCCCTGCAGTATTCAGTGAGTCTTGCTTGCTGTACGTTCACAGGACTGTTGATTTGAAGCTGAGCTGGAGTAATATGGTTCTGTGTGTGTTTATAGGGGGAGTCCAGATGTGTGGCAGTGTCTTGCAGATCTTTGCAACTCTTTCTCACGCGTGTATCACGGAGAGGTTCTGCTGTATAAAGCTGATGCTGATGGAGAAGGAGACGAGGAGCTCAGAGTCCTGCAGCTGGAAGAGGACAAAATGCTCTCTGGTTTTGTCCCGCTGCTCGCTGCCCCACAGGAAGCCTGCTATATAGACCAAGGAACAGATGCGGTCAGTAATTAACACGTCTATGCATACTAACACATTACATAACACTGCCAAATTGCATGCTTGCGTGGATAATATATCAAAAATTAGGACTCAGTAGATTACAATAATTTGCAATTTAACCTTTATTTATTATAATTATGTTTTTTTTAGTTAAAAATCTACTGTAGATTATTTTAATAAATAAATGAAGAGTTCAGATGCAAAAGCCTCTAAGTGCCATCTGAAATTTTCTTCTAGAATGGTCATTTTTATCAAGCTCATACATTTAAGTTCAGTAATTTCAATTAAATGACAATGAAAATAGGTAATTTTCATTGCCATTGCCACCATTGCCACTGAACTCTTCAAATTAGCTACTTATTTATTTTAAATTGCAATTTGCTAAAATGTACTGCCTCTTGGGTGAAATAATGTATCAAAATTAGTGCTCTTTGTAGATTCAAATAATTGCAATTTATTTTTTATTAATTTTTAATTTGCCATTTTTTTTTCACTTTTTAATTCAAAGTTGATCAAATTGGCCTTTTTTATTTTATATTTTTATGTAGTCCATTCAGTGTTAATTCATTATTTTTAGGAAAGAAAATAGTCTATAATAATTGAATTCTATACAAAGATTTGATTTATTAAATCAATGAGCTGTTAAGGTCTTACTCATCATTTACTAATAAATGTGAGTGAAAACACCTCTGTTGCCGTTCTTAGTCTGATCACACAACTCAGTTATTTACTTGAGTCAAATTCATTGTTCGTTTTATGATATTAATCACATTTAATTGAATAAATTAACTTTAGCAGCTGTAGTTTTCTCACATCTGAATGATTGTTTCTGTATCGTAGGCTATAGCAGCTGACTGTAAGAGAGTGACCGTTCTGAAATACTTCCTGGAAGCTCTGTGCGGCCAGGAAGAGCCGTTGCTGGCTTTTAAGGGAGGAAAGTACATTTCCATGGCAACACCACTTTCAGCCAGCGTAAATGACGAGAACAAGATGCAAACGCAAGAACTGGTACAATAAAGCTCTCATTTCCTGTGAAAGAGAATTTCATCTATTTTGTTTTGCTTTTCCCTGAATCATTGACAGTCTTTTTCCAGTAACCCACCCAACAGAGTGTGCGGTTAACTATCTGGGCAGAGCACTGCTAATTTCACTGTTTTCATTCAGGAGGATGATGTCATTGTGGAGGAATCGTCTCTCTCTGCTTCAGAAGGGGAGATCGATGGAGAGATTGAAGGAGACGGAAGCGAGGATGATATCAGAGAGCTGAGGGCACGGCGCCACGCTCTCACACACAAGCTGGCACAGCAGCAGAAACGCAGGGACAAGATTCAGGTATCTCAAGATGCCATCTTTATCTATACACATTGTCTACTTCTAATGTTAGTCAGTGTGTCTTGCACCAGAATAGATCAAGCTAATGAATTAGAGCTGAAAAAGTGTTTGTTTCTGTCCTCCAGGCTGTTCTGCAGATGGGTGGGCAGCTGGAGATTGAGATCAGGCCATTCTATCTGGTCCCTGACACAAACGGCTTCATAGATCATCTGGAGGGCCTGAGGAAGCTTCTGGCCTGTGGGACGTACATTCTGGTTGTGCCTCTTATCGGTGAGACCCTCTTTGATCATTAAAATGCACGCAAATGTTTCACTCTTCCTTTCTGTCTAATGTTTCTCTGTTTTTGTGACAGTGATCACTGAGTTGGACGGTCTGGCTAAAGGGCAGGACAGTCGTGAGGGGGTCAGTAATGGTGCCCATGCCCGACAGGTGCAGGAGAGAGCCAGAGCAGCGGTCACGTGTCTAGAGAAAGCCTTCGAGTCTAGAGATCCCTGCATCAGAGCGCTCACCAGCCGAGGAAACACACTGGAGTCCATCGCCTTCCGCAGTGAGGACACCTCTGGACAAAAGGTCTGTGTTTCTTCCCCTTTGTGAAAGCAAGGTGGCGCTAATCTACAGAGGATTATGCTTGGTTCAAACCTCAGTTCTATTCAATTTCCTCTTTCCTTATTGTATTCTTGTAAGTTTGCCATCAAGTTGAGTGCTAAAGGTGAGGTGTCTTCAGTAGTGGTTCAGCTAAATTAAAATTTATATTTTTTAGCCTTTTGATGGTATATATGTTTATAAATATGTATTTGCTCTGAAATAGCATTTTATTTTATATTATTTTATTACAGTCAGGGAATGTATCATTTTGACTAACAGCCATTTAAATTCATGCAGCCACAAAATTCCTCTTAGTTCTAAAATGTTCAGTGTTGATGATTTCCACATTATTAGTATGCTACCATTCAAGTTTGAGGTCAGTAAGATTTCTTTTTTATAAAGAAATTAATATTTTTATTCAGCAAGGAAACATTACATTGATCAAAAGTGACATGCATTTACATTGTCAAAAAAAAATCTTTCAGATGCTGTTCTTTTGAACTTTTTATTAATCAAAAGTCCATCACAGGAATAAGTTACATTTAAAATATTTTAAAAGTTATTTGAAGTTCACAGTTTTACTGTATTTTGATCAAATAAATGCAGCTTGGGTGAGCATAAGAGACTTAAAAAACATAAAAAAACACTGACCCCAAACTTTTGAACTCTAGTGTATATGCACCAATATAACAACATAGTAATGTTTAATTAAATCATTTTTACCAGAGTAATTTTTGAGTTCTGCGATGACACAAATGAATTATTGAATTAGAGTTTTGAATTGATTTAAGCAAGCAGTTTAAACTGATTCAAACTCAGAACTGAACTTAACTCTATAGCTACTTTTGATGAAGTTCAAATCATCAGTGCTCTTTATTTTTTTATTAGTTAAGGAAAGTATCATTTTGATTAAGAGATTGTCCTAAAAATATTTGTCTTAACACTCTCACATAAGTCAAAAGACAAGGACAGACTGCATAATTAGTCTAACGGTGGTCCTCAGGGAATGTAACATTCATACACCGTTCTGTGGTTCGGAAATTTTCACGTCAACCTGCAACTCTAGTGTGGAAAAAACCCTTTAGAGGTTCATTTTAAAGTTCACAAATGCACATGGGACTATAAAGTCTATTTTAAAGCCAGCCACTCATTGTGCATTTCTTTCCCTCTTTCCCCAGGGCAACAATGATGATGTCATCCTGTCCTGCTGTCTGCACTACTGTCAGGACAAAGCCAAGGACTTCATGCCTGTGGAGAAAAGTCAGTTCACTTACTTGTACTTGTTAGGGGTCGTTCACTTTTGCATTCATCTGCATTTGATAGATTGATAGTCTTTCATATTCGTATTGCAATAATAACCAGCTGAATGTACATTATCCTTCTTATTACATGACTACCTGCCATTTAAGTAAATAAATTGACTCAGTTTAATTGTATATTTTATTAGCTCATTAAACTCAAAGCTTTCACAAAGTACAGTTCTTAGCAAGTTCCTATCAGTTTTGTATCACTTATTACACAGCTTTTCACCACATAAATAATGACAGGACATGAGATATAGGGTGCTTCTGAAGGCTGCAAATCACATCATCAGGCTCCGTCAAAGAACGTCTCAATTTAAAGGATCCTTTGAAGGCAGCCATCATTTCGCGTCCTTTTGAAGGATGCATTAAGTGTTTTTTTCAATGGCACGACTAACCAATCAGAATCAAGCATTTCAGAGAGCATGTAATAAACACTTAAAAGCATCCTGTTTATAAAAGCAAAAATACTTTCTATACAAATGCTCGTTGAATTTACTGACCAGTTTTGTGTTCTCCACCAGATGGGCCGGTGCGGTTGCGCAGGGAGGTGGTCTTGCTCACGGACGACCGCAACCTGCGAGTCAAAGCTCTCACACGCAACGTTCCGGTCCGAGACATCCCCGCGTTCCTGATCTGGGCTAAAGTAGGCTGAACCGCAGACCCGACCTACTGCTGTACAAACCAATCATCCTCCACTGAGGAATTGATGTCACAGAGAGAGGATGAAGATAAAGGGGAAAGATACTACAAGTTTTTGTCGAACTGACAAAAAAAAAAAACAAGAGTGGAGTAACACATCAAGCTACTTTAACAAGAAAGAATGGAGGATTTCCCCCTTAAATTGCAGCGTGCATAGACAACCGCTTACTTCGGACACGGTTGGAGAGGTTGAACGCAGCTTGGCTGATTCAGGGGGGTTAATTAAAGCAGAAATGCTGTAGAAGAGGAAGCAGGTGAGGTGTACGTGTGTGAGCAAGAGAACCCAGCATCAGCTGCTCTGCTGTTTAGAGTGTCAGCTTGTAGTGTTTGTGTGGAGTCACGCAGGCGGATGAGCTCATTCCAGCGCTTCCGTCTCTCTCCAAGGGCCTGTGATGAGGTGAGTGCTCCAGTAGGGGGCGGCGTGAGGCGGACTCGCGTTCCTGCTCTGTGGCCCAAGTGGCCCTGATTGCGTTTTCATTGCCTCCGGTGCATGCTTGCTCTAAGCATGATTGGTTTAAAGCTCTGCGTATTGCGTATTTAAGTTTGCATTGCATTTTTGCTTTCGGTTTTGACTGTCAGGTTCTTGTTTTCATTTAGGTCACATGGTTTTGTTGTAATACACTGTCTAACTGTCTGATCTTCTGTAGTTGCTGTATGGGAGCATAAAGTGTGTAAATTCAAGTCAGAAATTGAATTTTGCATTGTAACATCTGTATTCCAGTGTCAAGTAAATACTGATGTAATGAATCTGTCATCACAGTTCTACGTTTTTTTGAGGAAAATTAGGCTTTGCTGTCTCTGAATAAATGGAACATAAAATCTGCTATTTTGAGGTAGAGCAAAACAGAACAGAACAGTTTTGTTTCCTCTCATAAAGAAATGGAAAATACATGGACATCTTGGATGAGCTGTGAAGTGGGTCATTTATAAACCGCTGTCACAACCATCAACAGAAACAATGGATGCTGTTTAATTGTCATTGTTGAAATTGTGCAAATTATTTTCATGCCTGTATTTGAGTGGATCGTCTGTGCTGGTGTTTTAGTGTGGTTATTATTATTTTTCCCAAAACTGAAGTATTATAGTTCTAATGGGACCTGGTATGTCATCTTGTTAGAGCCCGTTTGTTTTAATGGTCAAATATCATACATTTCTGTTCTGTGGTAACAAGAAGCCATGTTTGGCTTTAAGCAGCATCTGAATTAATCACCTCTGGTCACAAGTCTTCCTGATTTGTTTTTAATGTTGTGGATTTAATTAAAATTTCTGAGTTAATCATTTGTGTTGTCACTATTATGTATTAATGACATCTAAGAGGGTTTTTTTCAGCACAGGTAGTGAACATTCATGTAATGTAGTCGTCAGAATCAATCACATGGCAATGGAGTGCCAACATTTTTTTATTAATTCAATTTCATAATGCATACATTAAACTCTTGGTAAATCTGCAAAGTACAAACATTAAATTGAATTAGACGGAAAATCTGTGCAAACTGTTTAGACTTTCAGAAACATCTTCAAATATAACATCATGAACCAAACTGGCCTGCAGAGTAAGTACAAAAAGATTCTGTACAACTTTTTTTTTCTGAAAACAATAATAAAACTCAGAAAATGGTCCTATATATGTTTGGTTTTTAAATTCCAGTAATACATTACATATTCATGAGGGAGTAAGTGATTGATTAGTGAGTTCTTTGATATTAAAATGTTTATTTTTGGCATACTCACAGTCCTATAAAAATGTTTATAAAGACGATCATGTCCTCATTCAAATACCACATGACCTCCAGCAGCCTATCAGTAATTACATTTGATGTTGCAATGGTTACATCAGCTCAAGTTCTGCAGTAATGCAATCGAGGGGTCATAATTCATTTGGTAATTCATGGCCCCTTTAACTGGGTCATTGCTTTTCAATACTTTTTATATTAACATACAATAACATAAATAAAAAATTCTGAAAAACTATAATAAAAAAACAATATAGAAACTGTTCACTACAAACACGATTCAATGCCTTCCATGATCAACTCTGAAATTAGTTTTATGGGTTGTTTTCAAAGTATTAACACAATCTTTTTCAAGCAGAGATATGCACGTATTTCAGTCACGTAAGAGCTTCCTTATGAGGTCACGTTTCTCCAGGAACAAATGAAGACGGTGCATCTGTAAACAGACCTCACTGAACTCCTCCCACTTACAGAACAGCACAAACAAAACTACGCTAACAAAAAACTGTACACCAAGATTACACATTCATGTGGAGTAAAAACTTCAGCTGTCTTCAAACTTAAATTAAGGAAATCCTGTCAAAACTCCACATGATACTATTTGCTAAACTCATTGTTCCATATTTGCCGCAGCTGGCAAAAGTTTAACGTCTTGGCCTGAGTTCCTTCTGTAATAAACAACTGAGCTGCATGTGCTACACAACCTAGAAAATTAAGTGTGCTTTAATGTCTCGATTCCCAACATCTGCTGCAAAATCTAGCCCTCAAACAAAGGCACAAAGCTGATAGTATAATGCTGATGGGCTTGAGGTTTGAAAAAGTGTTAATGAATGGGTAGAGGAGCTAAAAGTTGTTGGATACCACATTAAGTTTTCCACAAATATAGTACATTAATGTAAAGATCAAAAAGGAAAGTATTGCACCTTCTGAATACAGAACTAGAAACTCATACATTAGTTGAGGTTGACGCTTCCGTCTAGTGAATTTTACTTAACGGAGGAACACTTATCAAATAATGCATTGCACTTGCATGTTAATTCAGAACAGTTAACATCTGCAGCTGACAAAAGTGCATCTTGGGTAGCCAAACTTTTTTGGTCAAAAAACAAAAACAAAGTAGTAATCCCAGAGATTAACCAGTATAAATACATTATATATTGGACAGACAAAAACCTGAAGGTCATCGTAAGGTGTTTTGATCAAATAAATGTGCATTTCGGAAAAAAGAAAACGTGTTAGTCACCGTGCAATAAAACCTGGTGAAAGAGTCGTTGAGTTCAGTCGGAGTTTGGTGCGGAGAACTTGAGAGTCTGTGCGGATATGAACGCAGGTTAAATAAATCCACCGCAGCGATGTGCTGCAGGTCATTTCCATAGAGATGAGATGATGATGCTGCTAACCTTAAGGCATTATATCTGAGGGCTATGCGGTCTTGCACACAAGGTCTTAGAACAAGAGAATCCTTAAGAGAGGAAACATAATCCTGGTGCCATTCCAAGTTCCTGTAAGGAGAGAGAGAAACCAAACTTGTGTTAGAATAAACAAACACTGGAAAGATCCATTCTCTGAATATACAGAAGGAACGCAAGTATCCATTTAGCAAACACTTTGATTCACCAATCAAAAAAATCTTTCAAAAAAAGTTTAAATGGACATGTAATTGCAAAACG
>JAPMNS010802699.1:0-10681 GCA_029874215.1 Squalius alburnoides
TTGCCCAGGATTGTCCCTATAGGCTACATAAATTCTGCAATGAGTTTTTTTACTACCATTGGAGCAATTAAAGTACCATTTAAATGCAGGCTATATGTTGTTTATTTGCTCTATGACAGGCAAACTGGCATTAAACAAAAAATATCTGTAGCCATTTTATATTGGAGGCAACCACTGCATTTTAATCACAATCCAAACTAAGAGGCTACACACATGTAGAATGAGCAGTTTTTTTTTATTGTATAATTTCAAGATTTAAAGCAAAACAGAATGGTCTGACTTTAGATTTGTGAAATTATGCTAATGACACCTGCATAAAACAGAAACAGCAGACGGACGGAATGAAAATGCAAATTCACTCTCTGACAGTAGGTGGCGCTTATGGAACAGCAGCTGTTTCTTTGGGTACCGCTTAATATTAACCAACTGCAGAACCGCAGAACCATACGGCATAGCAGTGTGAGGATGACAGCGCCAGACTAACAGTCTGATGCCGGAAGTGGGCTGGGTTAAAGCATCTAAGGGGTGGAGATGGGTAGGTTTAGGGGTGGGTTTAGGGGTCAGGGGTGGAGATGGGTAGGTTTAGGTATGGTATATGTAAGTTGGATATATATGGTATCCACTTCTGGCATCAGACTGTTAGGCTGGCGCTGTCGTCCTCACACTGCTATGCCGTATGGTTCTGTGGTTCTGCAGTCAGACCTATCTCGTACCGCTGAACACAAAGCAGTGCTGCACTTACAAACGCTACTTTATAGGTAGAGGAAAATAAAATTTCATCAAACCTTTTCTGAAGACAGTCAGTTCCCTTCAGAGATGCATATAAACCCCCTCCCTCAATTCAATATTTATATTTTTCTTCCTCTATATTTTTGAGTATTGTGAACAGTGAGCTTGCTGTGCCTGGTACAGTATTTGCTCTGTTGGCGTGTGTGTGTTCTCTTCTTTGTATCCGTCTTCAGCGTGTCCCGACTCTGGCCTGTGTTAACATCTTGTTTACAGACTTCGTAATATTTCCACACAAATGACATTTTGGGAAATGATTGCAATGCAGTTTGTGTGCAAGTCCAGAATAGAGATTGGCCAAAATAAAACTAGAAACCAAATTTATTGCTACAAAGCATTATTTGTGAAGGTCACTGTCAAGCAAACCCGTTTCTAATACAGGCAATACCACACTTCCTGAGAATGCACACTTACTGAGGTCTTGAGATGCATTTAAAAAAAAACTTAACTATTTTTGTCTTGACACTGTATTTTAGAAATATTTTTCATGGTATTCCTGTACATACTGAAAAAAAACATGCAACATTTCACAACTCTTCTATAAAATACAATATTGTAATGTCTTTAAAATTATCATGTAATCTCAATTTAAATATTTTTTGCAGTGGAAACTTGGCTGGTTTAACTAGCTGATTCTATAAATGCTAACTTGTTAATTGGTAACGCAATGTTTTGAAAGCATTAGCATTGCATAGCAATTGCTAAATCAATATGGCAATATAGAAAATGTAATATATCTGTTCTCAAACTAAGTTCATGCTCCAAGCGTCAACATGATGGCCCCCAAAAACCTTGCACAACAGAAACTCTTCTAAATTATTATAGCAAAACATTAAACACTACTAAATCTCACACTTAACATTAATCTGGCACAAAAATAAAACATTATTTAGGCTAACACTTAATTTTAGCATTTACTTTCTCTTTCAAATGCCATGGAAAAGCATCCTGGGAAATAGAAATCCCAGTGCAGTTTCAGTTCAAATGTAAATTAAATTAAACAAGTTCATAAAACTCAAAACACTTAAACAATTTAGATTACTTTAATATGTCAGTTTTGTGAACTCAAAAGAAAAAAGTTCTAAATACTCAAGTTAATTACTAATTAACTACTTTAAGTTTACCCCACTTGAATAAATGTATTATTTTGAGCATTAGGGTTTACAATGTGGAAATTTTGGATTATCACCTCTGTTGTTGTTACACTTAGGTGACATTGCAGTGCTGTGCCATCTTGAAAGTGATCATTTGCATGTGTGTAAGCCTTGCCAGTTCAAATGCTGAAGCAATTTTAAGCGCAATAAGCAGTCGAGTAATGACTGTCTTGGCTTATTCCTGTAAACACAGTAGGTTAAAGGGTTAGTTCACCCAAAAATGAAATTTCTGTCATTTATTACTCACCCTCATGTCGTTTCAAACCCGTAAGGCCTTACAACCATCTTTGGAGCACAATTTTTTTTAATTTTTTTTTTTTTATGAAAACATGAAAGCTTTATGTTGTTCCATAGACTGAAACATTTTTACCACTTTCAAGGCCCAGAAAGGTAGTAAAGACATTGTTAATATAGTCCTATTTTGTAATAGGCCTATATAGCCTATCATTATCGTGAAATAAAATTTCTCATTGTGAATATGATTTGGATCATATCGCCTACCCCTATCATATTTAGTTTAATTTGAAAAAATCTGTCGCAGCCCTATTTAATAATGTCTTGGCAGCCACAGCAGCACTTGTGTTTTGAGACTTATTAAATTCTGCCAGTGAAACCAGTGAAAGACTTTAACACGAGAGATTTTTTGAAAGTCATGACATTTCCCTTTTCAAATGCCAGTGTTTTATAGACTGTGTTACACTTAAACATAGAGTTGAAGTGCTGAGTGCTGCACCTTCTGTATGATGATGATGAAGCTCATGGTCTATTCTTGTTTTAGATTGGGCTGTTTTGTGAGTGAACCTGTGTCGCCATGACAGCCCACGTGACCCTGGAGGATGCGCTGTCCAATGTGGACCTGCTGGAGGAGCTTCCCCTCCCAGACCAGCAGCCATGCATTGAACCCCCACCATCCTCCATCATGTACCAGGTACAGGCCCTTATGCATTAACACAAATGCATTTCAATATTTGAAGTAGGATGTAGAGTTCACAGTAAAATTTTACTGGCCTTCTGTTTGTTACTAGGCAAACTTTGACACCAACTTTGAGGACAGAAATGCGTTTGTCACTGGTATTGCCCGCTACATTGAACAGGCCACTGTGCACTCCAGCATGGTAAGTAGAAGGACACTTTGTGAAACAGCACATTAGGATGTCTAGTCATGTGACCGGGGCAGCAATAACAAAAGGATGTTGCATTACAACAAAGCTGCTCTTTATGGTTCTTACTGAAATCTTTATCAGAAGGGCACTGAGAAACAGAAACAGTCATTCAGTTTTTCTAATGTAGGCCTTTCTTTGCCACAGTGATATTTAAATCAGCCCTGAGCAGTGCAATTCCCTTCATAAAGGTTCACTTACAAAAGAAAATCACCAAGACATTAACATAATTTTAGGTACTGTGATGAATAAATAAAATTGTCAACATTTAAACTGTCAATACCATCTGTGAATAACCTCTGAGTACTAAATGGAGTGTAGCAATTCCTCCAATTCATATACATCAACCTTAAAATATCACTTTTAAATCATGAATCAGCATTTATGTTGTATATTAAAATAAAAATTTTGTTTTTTTAAAAGAAAGTAATACTTTTTATTCAGCAAGGATGCGCTAAATTAAACACATTTATAATGTTACAAAAGATTTTTGTTTGAAATAAATGCTGTCCTTTTTCATTTTCTATTCATCAAAGAATCCTAAAGAAAAGTATCACAGTTTATACAATATTAAACTGTTTTCAGAATTGATAATAATTGGAAATGTTTATTGAGCAATTAGGAGTTCAATGAATCCACTTAATGATTATTATAGTGCAATCTACTACAAAAAACAACTCTGTGTTCTTAGAACTTTAAAAGAATGAATTTCATTATGCTAAACTTGTATGGATTGTATGGAGCCCCGCACAAGACAAGCAGGGAAATATAGTGGCCATGAATTAAGAATTCTTTCTCTTGTTTTAGTAAATTGTGGCCATGATTTACTAATTCAGTCCCTCGTTTTAAGTAAATCGTTCACATAATGTAATTATTTGTTCCCTCGTTTTAAAACAAACATCCATTTTTCTGAACAACTCAAATAGCATTAACAGATTTTCAACAGTAATGACTATTTAAGGGTCAGCATGTGAAATCTGTGCAAGGTGGTTTGTGCCATATCAAAACCCCTCCAGTTTCAATTCTGTTTTAGTGGAGGCATGAGGTGAAGAGCTCAGGACAAACACCTTTTCACAAAGCCACCCTTATCTAGTTTATGATTGCTGTTTTGTACTGTTCTGTTTGTGTGGGGGTTTGGGCTTTATTCTGGATTGAATTGAGATTGATGCAGCTAGTCTACCTCTTCCTCACACAGCTCAGTGGCTCGTGGATGTGCTTGGACTGTCAAACAGTAGCTCATGTTAATCAGAGAAATAGAAAAGTCCCCAAGGACTGGAGGTCCTGTTTGCTTCAGCTACCTTCTGCTAAAGCTGTAATGAACGCATAGTTGTAGGTCTGGATGAATGCTGTGCCATCTCTAAACTTGGATTTAGGAGTATAAATATAGTATTTTAAGATGAACAATGCAGGCCTTTGAAAATCATACCCTCATACTTACTGATATTATTATTATCTTCTCACTTTTATACATTTAAATCAACTTGCTTACTGTGCAGACTCCATTCACGTGTTTCACGGGCCCTATTTACACCTGGTATTAAAATGCATTTTGGTCGATTGTATCACTAAATACAGGTGTAAACAGGGTCTAAAACGTTTTGAGCTTGTCCACATTTGACCATTGAAAACACATTTAACCGGATTGCTTTCGTAGTGGAAATGCTCATGGTTTAATGTGTTCGAACAGCCGCAAAAGACTGCCTACTCTCCGCCTATTGGCCTAATGCTTAAACATTATGGGAGGCGCGCTAGCCAGACGGGATTTAAACTTTGGCTGGAGACCCAAGTTTGGTTTGAAGATGGTAAATGTACCAAGCACAATGTTTTCTCACCATTCATGATTTCTAACACACTCTGCAAAGCAGAAACAAACACCTTTGTCAACTAAGTATTGAAAACGTTTTATTCCGTTTTGGCCGTTCATTGACGCAAAAACGACGTTATCGTCTCCATGTAAACTACAAAAACGTGAATTTGTGAAAAAGTGTTTAGTCTATAGCTGCGTTTACAAAGTAACATCGACAACTTTTCAAAACTTTCATTTTTTACCTTTTTAACTTTTAAAAAAAGCATTGGTTAAACATTTATTTTTTAATATACCGTTGTTGTGTAAATGTACAGTACACTTTGATGACTAGTTGTTTAGGCAACCCACTGACTAGTCAGTTTTGCACATGCTTAGTTTTGCAAAGCCCTAATTGTAATACTTGCTGAATTGCGATTGGCAGAAATCCAGGTTAAATGATTTATTATTGGAAAGTGGAGCATAATTAGGGACTCAGTCTACACTGAATGCATGTTACCACTCTAATCAATGAAACTGTCTAGACTACAAATGCTCTGGTGATTATAATGGATCAATCTAGTTTTGCTGTGTTGGTTTCTCTCTTTCTCCCTCTGTCTATAATTGGGTTTACAACTTGTAAGTGCAGGGAATTCTCTCAGGAAATGTATATCTAGGTATACTGCATAGTAATAATGGTGAATTCCAACAAATAAGTGCCTGATGGATTGTCGTTTCTAAGCATGAGGTCATAAAATGTATTAGCACATTTAACTGAATTCATAGGAGTTTATGTTTGTGGCTCCAATTGCTGTTGTTCTGTTTCCTCTTTTTCAAACGTTTTTTCCTCTCAGAATGAAATGCTGGAGGAGGGGCATGAGTATGCGGTCATGCTGTACACCTGGAGGAGCTGCTCCAGAGCCATTCCTCAGGTACACACACACACAAACACACACGAAATTAGAGGTGCATTCTCAGTACTCTAGTAAAATTCATGCCCTCCTAGCCCATTAAAACCTTTACTATCAGGTGTCTCATAGTGCGGAAGAGGAACTCAGTATGAAAATGCTAGTTATTCTATCAATTTACTTATGAATAGATTTATTGATGTTTTTTTTATATATATATATATATTTCTGCCAAGTGCCAGCATTCAAATATTGTGTGTTAAATCTTGTCTTACGTGAATGGACTTTTTTTTTTTAAAATGCTCTCCACCATTTTCCCTTTGTTTGAAGAGATTCTGAACCCCTTTTCATTTATCTAAAAGATCAAATTGAAATGACCAAGTTCAACAACATAACTACCCTGCACTAACAGAAGAAAAAGGCTCATTACGGTATTCATAATCTCAGTTCTGAATCCAGCCGTTTTAATGTCGCCCTCTTGTGTATCTCAGGTGAAGTGCAACGAGCAGCCAAATCGGGTGGAGATCTACGAGAAGACTGTAGAGGTTCTGGAACCTGAGGTCACCAAACTCATGAAGTTCATGTACTTCCAGGTGAGAGAGGAATACACATCTTTGATATATTGATATCACATCAATATTTATTAATTCTTAAATGTCATGTTAATCAAACAACACTACTGTCAAGAAAAAGAAAAACTCATTGCTCTTAATTTTATTGCTTGTGTATTTTAGGCTCTTAATTAAGTTAACATTTATTCCTTAAGTAAATTAAGAAATACTTGAAGACTACATGCAATTTAATTTATTTATATTTATATTTAACTTTTCAAATAAAGGACTGTGATAAATCACATACTAGCTTTTGCCGTGCTATCAAAATTGGGGTTGAGAATCATGACATTTCACGAGTACACGGCATTAATATCGATATCCCTCCTTCTAGCGGAAGGCTATTGAACGTTTTTGCAGCGAGGTAAAGCGACTGTGTCACGCTGAACGACGGAAGGACTTTGTGTCCGAGGCCTACCTGCTCACTCTAGGAAAGTTCATCAACATGTTTGCTGTGCTGGACGAACTGAAGAACATGAAGTGCAGTGTGAAAAATGACCACTCTGCTTACAAAAGGTATTACAAGGTCATGCTTACGTTAAAGGGAAAGTGATTTTCCATAAATCACACATTTGATGAATAGAAAGTATAAAGAGTGTATAAAATATAAAGTGTGTGTATGTAAACGGATGTTCACAATCACCATTTTTGTTATCACTATTTCTTTACAGAGCGGCTCAGTTCCTGAGAAAGATGGCTGACCCACAATCCATCCAGGAGTCCCAAAACCTCTCTATGTTTTTAGCCAATCACAACAGAATCACACAGGTACATTTTAAAAGATGATCTTATTTACATTAAAGGAATAAATCACCCAAAAATATACATTGTATTTTTTTTATATTCTATATCAACTTTATTTGTCTTATATTTCTCATGTCATTCCAAATTTGTGTGCTGTACATTTTTAAGTAATTCTCGTAGTTGTTCAGCTCTTGCAATTCAATGGCGGTTCATTCTGACTAAGGCTTTTAAACTCCAATAAAGGCTAAAAAACACCAGAAAGACAGCATAAAAGTGGTCCATGCAGTTTCTATATAATTGTGTATATAACTCTATATAAAAGCTATAATTGTGTGTGGAACAGACTGAAATTATAGTTTTTTTTTTTTGTTTGTTTGTTTGTTTGTGGATAACCTTGCCTTCCCCCAAAGCTTCTCTGAGTGTTGTTCACCTTTCATTTGGACATTGACATTCAGTGTTTTGTTTTGTGTGATGTGTGTGCAGTGTCTGCACCAGCAGCTGGAGGTGATCCCAGGTTATGAGGAGCTGCTGGCTGATATTGTCAACATCTGTGTGGATTACTATGAGAACAAGATGTACTTGACCCCCAGTGAGAAACACATGCTGCTAAAGGTGAGTGCATCCATTCCTGCTGAAGCGTTTAAGACTCGGCTGAAAGAGAACTTCACAAATGAAGGCACGGGTCTATGTTTCAGGTCATGGGTTTCGGCCTGTACTTGATGGACGGAAATGTCAGCAACATCTATAAGCTGGATGCAAAGAAAAGGATAAACCTCAGCAAAATCGACAAGTTCTTTAAGGTGAAGACTCTGGTTCTCTTGAAAACAGATTTTTTTTGTGTTGTTGTTGTTGTTATAATCCTCTGATTGTAATGTCTTTTTGGATGCTTGAAAGCTTCAGGTTGTGCCCCTGTTTGGAGATATGCAGATCGAGCTGTCACGGTATATAGAAACAAGTGCCCATTATGAAGAGAACAAGTCCAAGTGAGTGACCATCTACTACTAAAGATCAGATGAATGGATGTCCTGCATGACTTAAAAGCATTACATTTGCTTTTCTGTGTGATGCTAGTTCTCTTTTCAGCATTACTTGACTGGTTTAGAGGAAACAGTTATTTTTGAGCTTTCATCATTAGCGTAACCTTTAGAGTCAGTAAGTTTTTTTTTTTTTTTTTTTTTAAGAAATGAATACTTGTACTCAGCAAGGACACATTTGATCATAAGTGATAGTAAAAACATTTATAATTTTACAAAAATGTTGGTAACACTTTATTTTAAGGTGACGTAGTTACACGTTACTATGTGTACTTACTGTACTATAGTAAACACAGTAAATGATGCATAATTACAAATAACTAACACTAAATCAAACCCTAACCATAACTATTTAGTTGGTACATATTAATTAATATTACTCTTCACTTAGAGTACAATGTAACTATACCACCTTGAAATAATGTGTAACCAATATTTTGGTTTCAAAAAATGCTGTTCTTTTGAACTTTCTGTTCATCAAACAATCCAAAAAAAAAAAAAAAGTTATCAATCTACATTGACAATCATAACAAATGTTTCTTGAGCAAGAGATCAGCATATTAGAATGATTTCTGAAGTATCATGTGACACTAAAGACTGGAGTAACAGCTACTAAAAACTTCAGCTTTGCCATCACAGGAATAAATAATATTTTAAAATGTATTAAAATATATTATTTTAAATTGTAATAATATTTCACAATATTACTGTTTTTACTGATTTGTTCAAATAAATGTAGCCTTACTTTCAAAAAATAGTAGACCCCAAGTGTTTGAATGGTAGTGTACATAAAATCTCTCTCTCTCTCTCTCTCTCTCTCAGGTGGACCTGCACTCAGAGCAGCATCAGTCCGCAGTATAACCTGTGCGAGCAGATGGTGCAGATCAGAGAAGACCACATCCGCTTCATCTCTGAGCTGGCGCGCTACAGTAACAGTGAGGTGGTGACCGGCTCTGGACTGGACAGTCAGAAGTCTGATGAGGAATACAGGGAGCTTTTCGACTTGGCGCTCAGAGGACTGCAGCTTCTGTCCAAGTGGAGCACTCACGTCATGGAAGTGGTACGCATGAGATCGTTCAAACAGTTTTCAGCATTTCACTTCTCCATTTGTCATGCATTTCAACCATCTTCTCTTCTTCTAGTACTCTTGGAAACTGGTCCACCCAACCGATAAATTCTGTAATAAGGACTGTCCGGGCACAGCTGAGGAGTATGAACGCGCTACTCGCTACAACTACACCAGTGAGGAGAAGTTTGCCTTGGTGGAGGTCATTGCTATGATCAAGGGTCTTCAGGTTCTGATGGGCCGGATGGAGAGCGTGTTTAACCAGGCCATCAGGCACACCATCTACTCCGCCCTCCAGGACTTTGCACAGGTGACCCTGAGAGAGCCACTCAGACAGGCTGTGCGCAAGAAGAAGAACGTCCTCATTAGGTAACAAGTTCACAACGTATAAAATGCTATACTTTTTGGGGCATTACTTATCTTCTTGCTTCCCTGTAGTGTTCTTCAGGCTATTCGTAAAACCATCTGTGATTGGGAAGGGGCAAGAGAACCTCCTAATGACCCGTGTCTGAAGGGAGAGAAGGACCCCAAAGGAGGCTTTGATATCAAAGTTCCTCGTCGCGCTGTTGGCCCCTCAAGCACACAAGTCAGTCAAATGATAATGATATTTGTTGTGTTGTCTGTAAAGCAAAGTTTGTTTCTGAGTAGTATCTGATCCTTCCTGTCTTGCAGCTCTATATGGTACGCACCATGTTAGAGTCTCTCATCGCTGATAAAAGTGGCTCTAAGAAGACTCTCCGCAGCAGTCTGGACGGCCCCATCGTTCAGGCCATCGAGGACTTCCACAAGCAGTCTTTCTTCTTCACCCACCTCCTGAACTTCAGTGGTAAGACAACAGTAACATTTTTCTATTTTGAAAGTCTAACATCTTTACATACCAAGTGTCTATTCATGATTTTCATGGCGAAAGAGAATAGACTGAGAGAAATGTTGTAATCCGTTCATGATGTTTTCATTCTCTCCTGTTAGAGGCCCTACAGCAGTGCTGTGATCTTTCCCAACTCTGGTTCCGAGAGTTCTTCCTGGAGCTCACCATGGGCCGTCGCATCCAGTTCCCCATCGAGATGTCCATGCCCTGGATCCTCACCGATCACATTCTGGAGACAAAAGAGCCCTCCATGATGGAGTATGTGCCATATACATAAAGTTCATACTGGTTATTAAGTTACGCTTCCATTCAAAAGTTTGGGGTCAGTCAGGGTTTTTTTTTTTTTTTTGACAGAAATTTATATACGTTTAGCAAGCATGCAGTTAATTGATCAAAAGTGACAAAAACATTTTATAATGTTACAAATAAATGCTCTTCTTTTGAAAATTCTATTTCGATTTTTATTCTAAGAATCCTGAAAAAATATACATCATGGTTCCCACAAATACAGTACAGGCCAAAAGTTTGGACACATTACTATTTTTAATGTTTTTGAAAGAAGTTTCT
>JAPMNS010802743.1:0-10334 GCA_029874215.1 Squalius alburnoides
AAGTTTGATGTGTCACATGGCCCTCTTCCTATTGAAAAAACAAAAGTTGTATCCAAGATGGCCGACATATAAATGGCCCACCCTGTACTTTTAAGACTGAAGTATAGCCGTGGCCAAAAGTATTAGCAGTAACAGTTTTTAGGTATACTGAAAAACAATGATAAGCATTTCATAAGTTTTAAATGCTTTCATTGGCAAAAACATTCAATATGTGCAAAGAGCCAATATATACAGTATTGACCTTTCTCCATAACCTCTGCAATTTGCTCTGGTGTGCTGGAAATCAGCTTTTAAGCTGAATCCTGGCTGATAGCAATACACTCTTGCCTTATTAGTGCTCGAAGTTGATCACAGTTTGTGGGCTTGTCCACTCGCCTTTTGAGGACTGACCAAAGGTTCTCTATGGGGTTAAGATCCGGGGAGTTTCCTGGCCAAGGATTCAAACTTTTAATGACTGTCCCGAAGTCGCACCCTTCTCTGGACAATCGATTTTCCAGAAGTCCCAAACAGTCAGAAGAGGGCTTCATCAGAGAAAATAACTTTGCACCAGTCTTCTGCCGTCCAATCCTTGTACTTCCTGCAGAATTACAGTCAGTCCTTGATGGTTTTTTTTGGGAGAGAAGTGACTTCTTTGCTGCCCTTCTTGACACCAGGCTGTTGTCCAAATTCCTTTCATTTTGAAGCAAAGTGTGATGGCTGCACATCTTACTTTGAAGGTAACCATTGATAAGTCAAGAACACAATGATTGGAAGAACTACTTCCCACCTTTCATGGCAATCAGTCTGCTCTTATAATTCAGAATGATAGAGGGATTTCACCTGACTAGTACTTGTTCACACTTTCCCATGTGCTGATATGATTCGTGAAATTATGTTAACTGGTCATTTTATGGCAGGGGCAAAAAACATTAAAATTGAGGTTTTTATAATAAAAAGAATTGGCCAGTGAAGCTTAAAAACATCTGATCAGTCTAGAACCAAAAATCTAGAAACAATGTGAATCATCACCACAACAAATAAAGCAGCAAACTTTGCAAAACACAAAATTCCCAAATAATTTTGGCCATGGCTGTACACTACAAGTGTACATTCAATCCTTACAATAATTAAATACAATAATTAAGCACACCTCTTTTTAACAAGGGAATGTCTCATTCATTAAAGGATTAAAGGATACTGAACACACACATGTTGATGCCATACTGCCTGTCATCAAGCAGCCTGATATTATACAGATTTACTGTCAACAGTCAGTTCTTCAATTCAAAATGTTGTGACTTTGTGTAACTCCTTTAATTTTCAACTACACTTTTACATAAATAAATAAATAAATAAATAAATAAATAAATAAATGTAACTACTTAAATTTGGGTGGGTGCTCACCTAATTTCTTTGGTTTTCCTAAAGACGGGCTTCCCTTCATTCTCCTCCCCGATATCAAACAAGTCAGAGTACAGCTCTTTGTTATTGTGATCCACCTGGAAAAGCGCACATCTGTCCGCATTAACCAGGTTTTTTGCATATATCTGAAACACAAATAAACAGGCATTTCCTTAATGACATTTCTCCACAACGCAATGTAACACGTTTAACACATGCTGAAGAATTCATTTTAACAGCATTACTACAGTGTGGTTCATCTACAGTGAGTTCATCAGCATCAATAAGCATAATTTGTTTTGTGATTCATGTCAATCTACTGTCAGCCTTGTTGAAGGATAATATATTTGTTTTTAAATGTATCAGTGACTTTTGATTAAATCTTATATGTGTTAATCTCAAGTGTACATCTCATTTGCAGTCTTAAAATTGTATTATATTTTTGAAGTATATATATATATGCATTATGAAAAACTCTGATATACTAATATACATGTGTCTATGTGAAACTAGAAACTGAGGAACTTGTTCTTCCCTCTGGATTTCACAACTTGGTCACGCATTGCGTCTCATCCCCTCCAAGATAAACTTCTACTTTATGAAACTGCTGACAAGTGAGAAATCTCCTGAAACTAAGAAAGACGTTTAACTACTTCAATATTTCCAAGGACATGCTTCCAAAACCGGAGGTAATATTTGAATTAGTCCCTGAGAGGGAAGCCAAGAGCTCAGAGAGATGCCTGTCCTCTCCCTGACCTATCTGAATCACTTCCCGTGCTGTTTTGCTCAACATGACAGAGACATGAGGGGGCCAGTGGTCTGATACTTGGATTGAATGAATATTTGCGTTTGTGTGTTTGTGCAAGTGAGACCTAGAGAACTCAAACATGTGAGTCAATGAGAAAAAGAACATTTAACAACAAGCCCAAGGCTGGTGGGGTGAGCAGTGACTTGTGGGGGTTATCGCAGAACATGACAAACAAATGAGAGACGTTCTTTCATAGCACAAATCTCTATGGTTGATGGTGACACCGATGAGCGACAGAAGAACAGCATGTTTGTCCTCATGACCAAGCATGTGACCCTACTGAGAGAAGGAAAACCTACTCACCATGATATGTTCAAGTAGAGAATCTATTGCCACTATGTTGTCAAAGTATGTTCTGTTAGAAATTAAAAAAGGGGGAAACACCTGTCATTTTAAAGGGATAAACGTATGGCACAGTATAAAACAAATGCATGTTTTTTTTTATAACGTTGGTTATTTATTATAATGTTAAAACAAAAGCCAATAAACATTTAAATATTTCCACAGTATGGAGAAGGTCTTGGAGGAATCTCAAGAAAACTTATCAGGGTGCATTTAACCCAAAAATCAAAAGGATAATGAAAGGTTTTAAGACTAAGAAATTTGTTTTAGAATTAAATGTTTTTTTTTTTTTTTTTGTATGGTAATTAAACATATTTCCTACCCATTACTGTAATACCTAAATTTCATGAAAATAACGTCACAATGCAAAAAGTCTTTAATGGTTCTAAAACAAAAATATAGACTATTTTCTTTAAGCAAAATTTTTGGTGTGAGGACCAGTGTTGCCAGATTGGATGGTTTTGAATTGGATTGTGAGGGTAAACATTGGCTTGGGCTGGTGGGCAAAATTCTGGCTGGTTTGGGATCAATTTGGCGGTTTTCAAACATTTAAGTTTTATAGACTAATTGGTTAACAAACAAAACCAAAGTGTGCATGTCCTCTATCCAATCAGTCATCCTGACTTTACTAAACACACATTTCATGAGATTCCACCAATACTCACTTTCTAGGCATAAACTCGCTTACTTTGACACATCTAGGAGAAAGTCGTTGAGTTCCGTCTGTTTGGCGAGACCTCTGCAGACCTGCGAACAAAAGAGGAACCGGAAGTTTGAAGATGGCAATCACCACAAGTTGGTGTCCGAACTGATATTTCTGTCTTCTAAGAAATTATTCTCTAAGTGTATTCCATGCATTACTGATCATGTTGATCACTAGCCAAGCCATTAAACTTTTTAGAACGTTTTGATCTATAATCTGCAGAATAAAAAGCAGATAAAAGCACTTCACTGCTTCATTCTACATCTACTTGTTCTTTTCTTTCTTTCTTTCTTTGCTAGAAAAGGCCTTTTGTCCTACATAGATATAATAATAAAAAAAAACATACATAATTCGGCTAGAGGGTTAGATTATGACAAGAAATGACAAGAATTGCCATTTTTGGATGAACACACCCTAAAGAAATAGTTCACCTAAAAATAAAAAGTCAGTCATCATTTACTCACCTTCATACTAAACCCATATGATGTTATTTTTTAATGTAGAACACTAATAAGAGGAGAACTATTTGGAGAATTACAGATAGCCACTAAGAACAGTTGTTTTATGGAAAAGAGCTGCGTAAAATGATTCAGAATTCAATTGAATAATGATTCAATTTCATTTCTGAGTAATCCATTCCTTTAAGCCCTTTCATTATAATGTGTTACTTATGGTCTTCCTTGTCTACTATGCTCATCGGGACCATGTTCTGATGGTTTCCTAACTTCTGAGAAGGTTTGTGTCCCACAGAGAGAGTTACTTACTCCCAGAGAGCTCTGTGATGCACAGGGACATTAAAGCCCAGAGTGTTGTCATTCACGTTGTGCACTCGTTTAAGTACAAACATTAATTGCACCTCCTGAGACGAGGGTGTGTTTAAATGTGTGGTCTGGTTGCTTACACTGGGCCCACCTGATCCATGTACACAGTGGATTACAGAGATCAAAACACATGTGTACAACCAAATCAAAAAGCTAATGCAACAGAACTGTCAAGTAAGCAAGGTTTAATCAATGCATTGTTTTTCTCAAACAAACTCACCTGAACTTGGTGTATAGCTACAGATGCCCAGGCCAAATTTGCTGTTGCAACCTAAAAAACATGTTACACTTAACCAAAGATGCAATAGCACTCCATAAACATGCAGAACTTCATAGTTCTGTGTGCCTCGCTCAGTTGAATGTCTTGTTAGCCAAAATATGAATACAATTACACATTTATTGTTATTATTTTCTTCATATCTCAATCCCTAATCAAAGAAACCTGAAAAATCTACCATCAGGCTGTATCTCAAATTGCCCCCTATACTGTACCCTCATTCCGTGAATTTATTTGGCGCGATGCTCACAGGGCACGGGTATTTTCAAGCGGCTAGCTGTTTTGTGTAAATCGGTTGTACACTCGTTATTGAGGTGTATTATGGGATTGCATGAATGCAACGTCCACTATTTACACACTACAAATATCTGTCCCCTCAAATAGTGCACTATGTAAGGGTATAGAGGCGATTTTTTTGGCATAGCCAAGTCTTTAGGTTTACTTAAAAATGACAGATAGGTGTGTTTGATTAGGGATGGCACTAAATTCTGCAGGAAAGTGGAGGTTGAAGTTGAAGTTGGCCATCCCTTTTTTTACAATAACAATAAAGTCATCAAACTATGAAATAACACAACAGAACTATTCAAAGGAACTAACCAAACCTTTTATAATGTAATTTACTTCGACATACTGTAATTTGCTAGATGGCATAAGGTCAGGTCCGTATTGCAACTTGTACTGAACAAGAGAGGACCACCCATTTAAAATAACTGAAATTACGGCATAATTTTGCTGAAAAAGGGTCCATTGTGTATTGTTAATAGTGTAGCAATATAAAAACCACAGCCACCACAGAAGTCACTTTCAAACCAAGTAGCTTTCTGTTGGTCAACATGGGAAACTTTGAAAAACCTGAACCCTTTGCGAAATTTGTGTTGGGAAATTTTTGTCCTTCACACGAAATTCCAAATCGCAGGGATTTCTATTGAAATGACTGTATTTCGCCTATAAAAATTCGCCAAATAACAGTAAATGTGACTACCTTTACACAGTAAGAGACTGTCTAGGGGCTAAGAGACTGTCTAAGACTGTCTACTGTCTTACTGTCTACTGGCTGGTTTATCTGAAATAGATAGATTGAAAGTTCAGACTCAGTCTCAGCCCATTTATTTTTTAACACTACTAAGAAATTAGAAATGATCATTTCTCATTTGCCAAAATATTAAATGTTGTAATTGAGGCGTCCCACAGATGTTTTACATAGACATTACATTGAAAGCAACCTAAAAAAAATCCTTGAATAGTCCTGAAGAAAAAGTGCAGCCTGGCTAGAAGAACTGAGAGCAGAGCCACATGGGTGAATGTAAGAAATACCAGCACTTTCTCCCTTAGAGTACCTCCTGGTGGCTGAGGTTGAAGGGCTCTCTGCCCAAGTGACGGTGCAGCTCCAGGATAGCGATGAGGTCTCCGATGGCGGTGAGGATGGGTAGACACAAAACAGAATGTACACGGATCCCTGAGTCCTGCCCTGTGCCATGAGGGAATCTCTCATCCTACAGGAAAAAAAGAGCACACAGGGATCACACAGGGAAATCAATCAGTCAGTCAGTCAGTCAGTCAAGTCTATCTGTCTATCTAAAATTATTATAACAGGGTTTCTGCATATTTTATGAAGGTACATTTAAAACTTGTTTAAGACCTTTTTGTATAATGTAAATGGTAACACTTTACAAAAAGGTTCATTGGTTAACATTAGTTAATTAACTAACATGAAATAAACAATGAGCAATACATTTGTTACAGTATTTAATAATCTTTGTTAATGTTACTTAATACAAATAGAGCTGTTCATTGTTTGTTAAAAGTGCATTAACTAATGTTAATAAATACAAATTTTGATTTTAATAATGTATTAGTGAATGTTATTAATTAATATTAACTAAGATTAATAAACGCTGAAGAGGTATTGTTCATTCTTAATTCATGTCAACTAAGGTAGTTAACTAATGTTAACTAATGAACCTTATTGTAAAGTGTTACCATGTGGAAATAACTTTTACTGTACCTTCTGATCACAGTGCTAATAAGTGTTTTTCCTTGCTTTCCAGTACAAATAAAAAGTTTTGACAGATATTTGTTGTTTTAAGCATAAACCCACATCATTTTGTTACATTTTCTCAAGACTTCATTTTACATTTGTATCTCAAGTAAATGTATCTTAATTTAAACTTGTTTAGATATTTGTACTGGAAAACAGGACAAAATACTGAGAAAGATATACATTTTTTTGCAAAGCCTGCAACATTTGTGACTTTGTGAATTTAAGACTTTCTGCTCTGATTTAAGACCGTTTTTAAGCCTTAATTTGTGTAAGGGCGAATTAAGACTTTTTAAGACAGAAACCCTGCTACACAGAAAGCATTCAATTTGGCACATTATATCACAGTCCATCAGTTCACGAACATGCTATTTTTAGTTTTTACAAACCGTAGAGCTTATGCAGCCACTTTATTTTACTTATAAATTGAAAAATGTCAAGGTTACTAATGTAACCCCCGTTCCCTGAAAGAGGGAACGGAGACATTACATCAGACGTAAACTGAAGAATTGGGATCTCCCCTGAGACCCCAATCACGTCGAGTGTAAACAAAAGCAGCCAATGGACATTGCTGAGAGAGATTTGCATCGCGAACCATGCCCTGTAAAAGCGAGTATGAATGGAAGCGTGGATGCACTCGCTCAGTTAAGTTTCGGTGCCACAGCAATTGTGGCGATGGGATGTAACGTCTCCGTTCCCTCCTTCAGGGAATGGAAGTCACCGTTCCCTTTCAGTCAGCCATGTTTGATGTTACGTGAGACGTGAACTGACGAATTGGGATCCTAACAAAACGCCACAAATGCTGTGCCTTCCAGCGCCCCACATGAGCCGCCTAATTCCTTCGCACCTGCTGGGGTGGAGAAAGGACAGGGCTTTAAAGCAGAGAGAGTGTCAATCACTGCCGTTCCTTCTGACCCACACAGCAAGATACAAAGACCTCGGTATCGAAGGTACTGCACTCAGCTGGCTCTGCTCCTACCTTTCCAACAGATCCCACTTCATCTCTCTCCATAACCACACCTCTGCCACAACAACAGTCACCTAAGGTGTTCCCCAAGGCTCCGTACTCGGCCCCCTCCTCTTCATCATCTACATCTTCCCCCTTGGACAGATACTCCGTCACTTCAACCTGGACTTCCACTGTTATGCCGATGACACCCCTCTCTCACACCCCCCGCTACTGAAAGAATCATTCACGCATTCATCTCCTCCCGACTGGACTATTGCAACTTACTACTCCTTGGCATCAGCTCTACCTACATCAAATGACTCCAACTGGTCCAGAACGCAACTGCCCGAATCATCACCCGCTCCAAATCCTGGCTCCACATCATTCCAGTCCTAAAACAACTCCACTGGTTTCCTGTCTCCCACCGGATCACCTACAAAATCCTGGTCCTCACCTACAAAGCCCTTCACCATCTGGCCCCCTCATACCTCACTGACCTACTCTCCCCCTACCAACCCTCGCGGTCCCTCAGATCCACCTCAGCTGGTCTCCTCTGCATCCACAAGTCCAACCTCCGCAGTTTTGAGGACAGAGCCTTCTCCAGGGCAGCTCCCTCACCATCTTCCAGTCCCGCCTCAAGACCCATCTCTTCACCTCTGCCTATCCGTAGCCCTACACCCCCTCCATTTTCATTTGTGTTTGATTCTTGTTTTGTTTTGCATTGTTATTATTATCTACCTGCCCTGTAAAGCGACTTTGAGTTTGTGAAAAGTGCTATACAAATTAAATGTATTATTATTATTATTATAATTATATTGGATAACATTGGGAAAGCGTGCCTAATCCAAATGGAAAGAGACATTATGGAGAACACATCCTGCCTGTAGGGAGGTAACATATGGAGATTACACATATGGACTGACCATTAGGGCAGTGCTACATTTGGAAGGGCTCTGTGGTGGATCCAGCCTAGCTAGGGTGGAGTCAATACCAAGAAGACACGGCAGGGTGGGGACAGGCTCGCCAAAGAAACGGGCTCGCCAACAGGGAACACGTACCATGGAAGAATACACATGTGGGATCACCCGTAAGGGAATCACAACACATGGGCACCAAGTCTGGGTTGACCTTCTGGGTATACACAAGAGTGCTACACCTAACGTCTGATGCCTCCGCATGGTCTGACTGCCGAAGGTGCTTGAGGAACTCCATGTAGGGTGTGCTAGGTGGGGAACTCCCCTGTGGAGAAGATAATTGCACATATCCAATTCTAGGAGGGGAGTGGCTCTACAACTGCCAGCTCGGTGCCAGTGTATCCGTGCGAAGGTACCCTTGGTCAGGGAGTAAAACAATGGGCAGTGGTACTTGTCCGGAGATGCAAAAAAGGTCTAACTCTGCCGCCCCGAAGCGTCTCCAAATCAGCTGGACCATCTGGGGGTGGAGTCTCCATTCTCTCGGGAGTGTGGGCTGTCATGAGAGCTGCATGATTGAGAACGATTGAGCTCTCCCAGAAAATGAATTGCGCGAAGCAACCTCAGATGTTTCTGACTCCAGAGGAGGTGATGGCAGGTGTAACATGCCACAGGAGAGTAGACCACCCTGATGGTTGATGTACGCAACGACCGCAGTGTTGTCCGTCCAGACAAGTGCATGCTTGCCCTATAGCAGTGACCTGTAGCAGCGCAGAGCAAGCCATATAGCTGGCAACTCGAGGTAATTGATATGCCACTGCAGTCGAGGTCCTGTCCAGGAGCCCAAGGCAGCATGCCCAGGGCACCAGGCAAACTGAATTGCATAGGCAAGTCTGATCGTCCAAGTGAGCCAGCGAGCCAGGCTGGGGAGCAATAGCCAGCCCCCGGACCCCAAGCAAGAGACACCATGGAACTACAGACAAACCCCACGGTGGGGTAGCGAGGTGGAGCCCAGGGACCTGACTTGAAAGGCACAATGTCCCGGTGTAGAGGTTGTGAGTGTGGTATAACACTTACCAGGCTCCATTGTTCCGGTCAGTAGGTGAACACGGCAAGAGCACGCTAGTTTTTTTTTTTTAAATACCCAGTTCTCCTGTTATTCAGTGTTCTATTTGACTCAAGGTAAGCCTATCTTCAATTCTCTGCTTATTTTTCATTTTTATCTTTTTCATTTGATTTTATTTAGACGTGTTCCGACTTTAACAGCCGTGTGTGAAAATTATTGCAGTTTTAGTTGCACTAAAGTATTGCCTCCTAGTAGCTAGTTTCGATTTGTCCCATTTTCGCTTTATTTGCTTAATTGGAGGCCGAGACAGCTGTCCTCACTCAAGCGGTGAAAGCATTATATCTATGTAGTTTGCGCGCTGTCGCGGAAGCCTTCGGCCCTCGTGTTCAGCCTCCTCATGTGAAGACCGACTCGGGTAAAGACCATCGACTCTACCTGCGTGACTCCACCGAGCAAGGACACCAGAAAGGCACTTAAGTATCTCCTCCCTTTCTTTTCCCACTTTTATCTTATTTTCCCCTTACTCAACATGTGCTTTCAATACATTCCTGTAATCTCTCGGCAACGCCCTTTCATCACGCGCAGAAGGCAGCGCAATACTGCTAATCTGCGTCCCATTCTCTCATCCTCACACACACCTTTCTCTCTTTCCGTGGGTTTATGGAATTGTCAGTCAGCAGTCAATAAAGCCGACTTTATTCCAGCCTTCGCATCTCATTCTACTCTTAGAATCTTGGGCTTGACTGAGACCTGGATTCGTCCTCTTTCCTCTGCCGTGTCATCTTCTCTTCCCTCACCCTCACAATTCTCATCTCTGGATGTGAATGCCTCAACGGATACCTTATGCTCCACTCTAACCTCTTCTCTAGACAATATCTGCCCTCTCTCCTCAAGGCCTGCATGCGCTACTCCCTCTAACTCCTGGTTATCTGAGGTTCTTCGTGAACACCGGACCAAACTCAGGGCAGCGGACAGGAAATGGCGCAAATCAAAAGACACATCTGACCTGAGTATGTATAAATCTCTCCTCTCTTCCTTT
>JAPMNS010802757.1:0-11371 GCA_029874215.1 Squalius alburnoides
AGTTTCGGTTCCTTAGAAGCCTATGGAGGAGTTAGAAAACTCTAAGATTTAATAAAAAATATCTTAATTTGTGTTCCGAAGATGAACGAAGGTCATTTTTGGGTGAACTAACCCTTTAAGTAGATTCTATAAACGTGCCTTAGAAAAAAATAAAATAAATTCTGATGTGCATCTTGAGACAAAACAATGGCGCTGACATATTTTAAGATATGTCTGTGCAAGTTGCTTTCAGTTAAAACAGCACAAACATGCATTTTAGTCTGGGACTAGGTTTAAGCCTTTTATGTGAAACCGGGGGTAAATGTCTGGGCATTTTAGTCTAGTTTTAGTCAATGAAAACTTTGTCATATTTTCAATCATTTTCAAAAAAACTTTATCAGTATCAATAATAATAACAACTCAAAATTATAATCACAATGATTGTTGTCATTTGAGAAATTTATTTTTTACATTTCATCAGAATTATTGCACTTTCACCTAGAAGTACAAATCAGGAGAATGTCAATTCATACGCATGGTTGTTTACCTAATCTACTGTACAGATAGGCTATTTATCATATAAATTAACACTCTTTGTCTACATTATGAAAACTGGTAAAACAAGAAACTTCTCTTAAAAATGAAAACAGAAAGACATTAATGTAGTTTGTAATTACTATTAGGAATTTCACTATTAAAACAACGGCAAATTCAGACACAGACCACAATCGCAAACAATATTGTCGAGATCTATGTTTGGATTTATTACAGTTCATCACGGAAAAGGTTTGATCGCATGTTTAGCAGCAAACAGCACAAACTGCTTGTGAAGAAATACTGATTGAATGACAATTTAATTGGTTTGAATTTTCATCTGCTCTTATTCCGCAGTGCAGAGAGAGCGTGCACATGGTTGTCAGATTGCAAAGATTAAGTAAAATGCTGGGGAGAAAATGTAACAGAAAAGCTCTGTTTGGGGGATTTAAACTCTTGACATTTGGCAACCACAAATGAACGCTCATGTTAAGCAGCATGTAATATTTTGTCTCCTCCTTTTTCTCGACAAAAATGGATAGATTTTTGTAACGTTTTTGTTTTTTAATTTCATTTTAGTCTCATCTTTTTTTTGTCAATGATATTATATATTGATATAGTCACAGTAATCGTTTAATGGCCTTTGTGTCGTCTTGTCATTGTCTTGTCTTAGTCATGGGAAAAAAGCTCGTTGACAAACATTTTTCATCATAGTTTTCGTTAACGAAATTAACACAACTCAAGAATTCAGGTTATGCAGTTGATACTTGAGAATCTTTTTTTTTTTTTTAAATCTCCATCACAAGTGACACATCACAAACTAATGACTAGTACATTTTTTGGCAGGAACGTTGTTTGTCGCAATCAGAAACCGAGATCAACACAAGATTAGCTTTCAGACACTTGTGGTCCCACCTTTCCCTTCAAGACTCCATGTGAACATCCTGTATCAGGGCTGATCTCTATGTGTCATTGTTGCAGCTGTGTTCCCTAGAGGAGGCTTGTGGGAGAGATGGGCCTCTAATGAGCTGATGAGGGGTCAGATGTCGTGTGAACTGAGCCGGAGGCTGTAGTGATAGTGTGTGTTGCACACCAAAGGGTTCTTTCCACATGGGACTTGAGTGGGAACATCTTTCCTGTGGCCATCTGTGCTGATCAAATACTGCTCCTTTACACTATACAGAGAAATGACAGGGCAGAGCTGAGATTTATATCAGATGCTCTTTTAATACATGGAACATTGAGACACTCCAACGCCACAGGATGACTTAAAATATTTAAATTACAGCCCTACTTTAAATATTTTAATATTAACACATTAACGCATGCGATTAAATCAAAATCCTTAACGGATGGATAAATTACTGAAGCACGTGAAATTGCATCATTAACGTAAATTGTTACGCAGTTAGATGATCTTATAAGTCTGGAGTTTATCACACTGAGAATCTACATTGGCACAAGCACCTCTGGTAGGTGGAAATTTCTATTCTAACCCTTAAACCCTTTTGCTTCTCTGTTTGTGATCAGATCATTTTAAGCCTTCAAAATCCTGGAATGTTTTCAGTCTAACGATCCAGTAAGTGATAAAGCAAATCAGCATCTCGCTAGTAAACTTTTGATGGATGAGGACTGCAATCAAAGTAAAGGCGATTGCGCTGACGTCGTACAGCAAGCATGCGCGAGTCCATTATATTGATGCGCAAACAAACGATGGTGCGCTCTCGATGCACTGATCGTACATTGTATTTATGCACAGACACATTTCAGTACATTCACATTGTTTCCACACATTCAGGATAATACATACAGTTCTTGAAACTTCTGGAATCACAAAATGAATCATGATTCATTTATCAATATTCCCAGTTATGTTAATAAAAAGGTTTGAAAATGAACAGCTGAACAGTCATAACTACAGAAGAAACTATCAAAAGTAAACCAAAAAATATCTTGGCTTGCTGCGATAGTCAGTGTTAGTCAGTGCCCATTTGGTTTCAAAGCGAAATGTAAAAGCTGCTTTTGGCAATATATTTTGGATTTAAACCCAATGTTAATAGGGAACCTGCAAACTTTGAGGCAATCTGTAAACTATGCCTGATGAAGGTGGCAGCATCTGAAGGTAACACACACTCACACACCTTCAAGCGCACCACAAGAATGAGGCTGCCATGCTTAGTCATTTTGTTAAAGCTGTCTTTATCTTTTTGATAATAAAAGTTCTACTTATTTTGTCATTGTACTATTTTTGTTATGTTTTTCATTAATAATGAACTCACCTTTCAAGCAATTGCTGTCCCCAAATTGCCGCTAATAGAAAGTAAAATTTGCACAGCCGCACAGGCATTCATAAGCGATTTAAAAGCGAGGTGGAATAGAGGAAAAAACTCCAATGTCCACCCATTCCTCCCACCCCTGGTGATACCGGTATAACCAGTGTTGTCACAAGTCAATTAACCGATGGGAAAATTTCCTCACATCCTTAATATATAATATTGCGTTGGACAAGACCTTCGGGTCTTAAAAACCACTGGTCTATAGACAGTTTAGGTAAGTTTAGTTGTCTTTTTTTGTTTGACAGTTGGTTTTGGTTAAATAAAACCCGTAGCCTATAGAGAAATTGCACAAACTGAAATGAGAGATATACATTTTCAGTGAGTAGACACTGTTTTGGACTGACACCTACTTTGAACTTCAGGTGTACAAAGACTCAATTTATGTGCACCACCTACAATTCCTTCTAATAATGCAAAGATCTGTTTATCATGAATTCATGAAGCAATGCAGATGGGCCTAGGCAGTCTGAATAATGCCAGATGTTACATGATTTCTTTCCACCAGAGTTTAAGCAAGTGCACAGGGAATAATGTTGCTCTGTAATGACCAGTAACAGTGTAGACGCAGTCATTAGCATTTTTGTGGGATTATGTGTACAGGCTAGCAACAGTCCAGCTGCTTTGAGCTCTACCCAGCAAAGACAGATGTGTTGGCTCTCAAAGTTCTCTTTCAACATGTCCCCCTCAGCTCAATGTGGCAGTGAAGTGTCTGAAGACAGACGTGCTCAACCAGCCAGATGCTCTGGACGACTTCATCTGTGAGGTCAATGCCATGCACTCTCTTGACCATCAGAACCTCATCCGTCTCTACGGAGTCGTCCTCACACACCCCATGAAGATGGTGAGTGAGTGTGCGTGTTCTCATCTAAAACAAATTGGTGGCAAAGACAGGGTGCTAAAGTATCAAGGCCTTGAGAAGGGAGGGGTGGGCTAAAATAAGGCCTGACATTTGCATGCTCTCTCAGACTCATTATTTGCTGACACTGACTTCTGGAGTTATTCCTGATTGGCAGTGTTCATTGTCTCCAGTGGCGATATGCTTCTTGTCATATCACTTTTTCAGTCGTTATGAAATGAAACTTAATATTGTCCCCTTTTCTCCCCATGCCTCTCTTCCCTGAATGGCCCCACTTTATCACCTTTCTTTCTCTAAGGTGACTGAGCTTGCGCCTCTCGGCTCCATGCTGGATCGTTTGAGAAAGACCCTGGGCCATTTCCTCATTTCCACCTTGTGTCAGTACACCATCCAGATTTCCAATGGCATGGGTTACCTAGAGTCCAAACGCTTCATCCACAGAGACCTGGCTGCCAGAAACATCCTGCTGGCTTCCAATGAGCAGATCAAAATCGGAGACTTTGGACTGATGAGGGCACTGCCTAAGAACGATGACCATTATGTCATGCAAGAGCATCGCAAAGTCCCTTTCGCCTGGTGAGGGAGGTTTGGAGGGCTGGATATATTCACAAAGGAAGAGTTCGTGTTTGCATGTGGTTTGAATCTATAGAGAAGGGATATGGAGAGCTTAAAATGATTTGGTTGATTTTGTTAATATGCTGTGACAGGCCAGAGCTCAGGATTCAGATTGAATTTGAATGAGGCCATTGTTTGTGGCCTTGTTTTGATTAAATGAACTGTGCATGATCCTCATTTCATTTTTCCCCTGGTGGATTGTTCATTTACGGGCATTTTATTCTACTGACGTAATGTCTATGCATGGTGTTTTTTTTTCTCACATAGGTGTGCCCCAGAGAGCCTGAAGACACGCACATTTTCTCATGCCACAGATACATGGATGTTTGGTGTGACACTATGGGAAATGTTTACCTACGGTCAGGAGCCCTGGCTCGGACTAAATGGTAGTCAGGTAACCCCACCACATACAATCTGTACTTTCAGTTAGTCATAAACATCTACCTAATGAATGACCAGCTTTCGTACTGATATGTTCCAATGACCCAAATAGGGCTGCTTGATTATGGCAAAAAAAATCATAATCACAATTATTTTGGCCAATATTGCGATCATGATCAGTGTTTCCTCTAGGATTTTTTTTCCATCTGTGGTGGCAGGCTATTTCCCCCTAGTGGTTAAACCTCCACACCCAAGAATCATGCGCACTCACACACAGGCCACTTTCTGAGGAATTGAAAAATGAAAACGACCATTGTCAAAACAAATTTTAGATTTGTTTGCAAAGATTTAAACTGCTACAGTAAGAAAAGACTAAGTTCATAATATATGGCAAAAATACTGTTATAAATTAGGTTAGAGGATAATTCTGCAGCAAAAGTTATTCTTGAAAAAAATCATGAGTGCACAATCATTTTATTAAATCTGAACTTTTGTTTTTTTTTAGTGGGGAATAAAAGGTAAAAGATTCCACATTGCTCTTTGTATTGTTATAAAAGACATTGATGAAAAACAAGTAAATACATTTATACAGTAAAATACTGTAAAAACATTTATACCATAAAATGAAAAGGCATTTATTTTAAAGTTATAGTGCTACTTTTTAATTAGGCAACAACATATGATAGATAGGACAGAATAATATTTCATTGCACAAAAGTATTATAATATGAAAGGCTCTAATACAGAGCAGCACAAAGTGCTTATGTACATTTCGTGCACAGAATGATGCGCTTGAAGCAACATGGAGTAACAGCTTGCAGCGCTTTGCATAGAAAAGTTCAAAGCACAAAGGGAAGAGAATGGTGATGCTTAGTGTATTATATCTATGCAATATTTTATTGAGCCTTTTCTTTTAACAGTTTTAAATTTCAGTTACTGTGCGTGTGAAAAACAATTCATAGTGCTCACTACTCCAGTGTTGGGATCTAACAGACGGGAGAAAGATGACATGGTTTAGAAACCGCAATAAACTCTAGCAAGATTTACAATCTTTTGATTGCATAAGATTGCATAACAATCTTTTTATGCAAAGCCATTGACCTTTATCTACAAATAAAGTATAATAATGGGAACATTGATCTTGGAGTGAGTTTCATCGTCTTACTGTAGTAACCAAATTGTTGTTTGAATGCTGAATGGAGAATGACTGAGGGAGAAATGAGTTTGCATTAACTTTACTAAGTTTACTAAAAAGAAAGATTTTGAACAACTCACTGTAGCTGTGTCCGCCGGCATTTCGACAGTCAAAAATAGTTGATCTCCGAATGTGAATGAACTGACTCTGAATTTTAGTATTGCTTCTCATTTGAGCATCCTTTTTCAAATACAAGGTCAATATTAATTTTCACTAACGACAAAAAAACAAATTATCCGTGAATTTATATGGAACTAAGCTTTAGGAGTTTTCCATCTTTACTCTGCTCCCTGTTACGTTGCATTCAGAGATCGACTATTTTTGATTGTCAAAATGCCGGCGGAAACATACATTTTTGATGCTATCATAGAAGTGCCCTAAGCACTCCCATTCAAAAGGCAATTTGACCGAAAACAAAAATATGGTCAAACTTAAAAGTGTGTTTCCATTCTAATTATGCTTTTAAACAAAGGTTTGCCTCGGGTAGATTAACAAAAAGACCCTAGGTTGCATTTTGGCGGGAGTTACCCTTTAATGTAATAGGCAAACCAAACTCACAGGATATGCAGAGATTGAGTTTGAGACGCGCTCCACACATGTAAATGATAACAGTTCGTGTGGAGCAGCATTTACTGTGAATGGAGCCGCTCTGAGACACAAGCAAGTAACCTACAGTACACGCATGTAATAAAGCACATATTAAATGTTCACAAATAAATGTAGACCCTTTTTAAATTACTCTTATCTGTATGACCAAAATGACGGTTAAGTTGAAAAAATACAAGTGATTGCACCGGCGCTTCCCATGTCGTGCAGTAAAGCGCGCTATACTTAAGCTGCCTTCCACACTCCACACGTGCACTTGGATCGCCTAATAGTAGCGCTTATTTATCTAGGTTAACGTTTGAGCGAGCGGCCATGTAAAGTTTTGGATTTCCTACCCACAAGGACCTGCCTTTAAAGTCCTCACGGACTGCGTGACTTTGCCACTTTCTGTGGAGCTTTTTTCCCCCTGAGACTATTCGAGGGTAGCCCTAGTTTTAATACATTGTGCAGCCTTAGAAAACTGTCTATTTATGCGGTTCATGGATTCTCGTCCGTGGAATGGCCACTTCCGGTATTTTGCCAATTACTAGACATGGGTAAATTGCAATCAAGCATTATTTTTTAAATCGATTACGTCACGTAACAATTTGATGTTTTATGCACAATAATTGTTTTATTCTCGATTTATCATAATATAATATTTTCATAATCATTTCTGAATTTTCAGAAAATCAATTTTGATTAATTGCATAGCCCTAACCCCAAAAATCTGATATTTAGAGCCTAATCTTGGATTTGCTGCTTAATAGTAATGTAATCCTGCCATTATTGCATTAATTTACTGGGTCAATCACAAAAAAAAATTAAAAATGTGTGTTTTTGACAGATCCTCCACAAAATAGATAAGGAGGGTGAAAGGCTGCCTAAACCAGAGGACTGTCCTCAGGACATCTATAATGTCATGATGCAGTGTTGGGCTCAAAAACCAGTTGACAGGCCAACGTTTGTGGCTCTAAGGGAATTTCTAGTGGAAACCATGCCTACGGACATGAGGGCCCTGCAGGACTTTGATGAACCTGACAAGCTTCAAATCCAGATGAATGATGTCATTACCATCATTGAGGGCAGGTGAGCTCTTGTACCATAGAATTTAGAATTTATAAAAATGGTTTGAGGTGGTGAATTAAAATAACAAAAATTGGCAAATTGAAATTGAAATTTGAAATTGGCAGGCGGCAGGCTATGACGTCACCACTGGAGCTACCGAGAGTATAAAAGGGCATCTGTGCAAAACACCTTCCTCTTTCTTGTCTTCAAGGAGACCGTTAGTTTGTACATGAGTGAGGCGCTTGCGTTTAGCACTTGAGGGAACTAAATGCACTTTTTCCTTTTTGCTCTCTCCTGAGGGATAGTAGTTAGTGTTTGCACGAGCGCGTTCAGCTCTCGAGGGATTTTAGGCACTCATTGCGATGAATCAGTGTCTGTTCTCATATGATACTTTTCAGAATGATAGAATCTGACGTTTGAATTAGTGCACTTGACTCTCAAGGGGGTTAAATGCGTGCTTTTTGCGATGTGGTTGAACAGCCACCATTATGGTTGGCGAGTTTAAGTGCGGAGGGTTGTAGGCAGAGCAGGGATGAGTTGAAAAGGAAGTTTCCTTTTTTCAGCTCTTCTTGTTGGCTCAAATAATGATATTGATGTTATTATAACATTTAGGAGCTATTGAAAGTTATGCCTGCGCAAATGACAGATTAGATCTGATTTGGCAGCATGAGACAGACTTTATGGAAAACATTTGTATCTGGACATAACTGCCCCGCTCCTTCTGTAAGGGCTTTCTGTAAGCTGTATTGAGCGTAGGCCGTTGTTAGGCCGCCTCTCGCTTTAGAGAGTTGTGCTGAGTTCTCCATCCTCAGAGCTCAGCTAGGCAGCATGCTAGGCTCTCTGTGATCCTCCTTGGCTACTGCTTTTACAGTACTGGAGTGTTGTTTGGCCCCTTCTCGTTACTGAAGGACATTCCTCTGGCGCCTCCACTCCCTAGAGCTTCTCCCAGACAGTGAGTCTGAGTTGTTAGGCTTTGAGTAGCCTCCTTGGTAATCTGTTCTGAGCGTAGGACATCGCTAGGCCGCCTCTCGTTTGAGTCGTCATGCTGAGGTCTCTTTCCTCAGAGCTCAGCTAGGCAGAATGCTAGGTTGTTAGGCTGTCTGTGAGCCTCCTTTACTACTGACTGTACAGTAGTGGAGCGTTTTAGGCCTCCTCTCGTTATAGAGAGTCACTCTTCTCAGGCCACCACTTCCTAGAGCTCCGCCTGAAAAGCAGTTCTGAGTTGTTAGGCTTTGCGAGGCCTCATTGTTCTGAGCGTTGGATACCGATAGGCCTCCTCTCACTTTCTAGAGTTGCCATATTGAGGTTGCCGTCCATAGAGCTCGGCCAGGCAGTAGTGTCAAGTTATTAGGCTCTCTGTGAGCCTCCTTGATTACTGCCTTTACAGAGGAGTGAGACTGAGGCCTCAACTCCTAAGAGCTCCACATCGGCAGCGGTATCAAGTTGCTAGACGATCTGTGTGCCTCCTTCATGGCTATTCTTAGCATTGGGTATAGTAGGCCTCCTCTCGCTTTGGACAGTTGTCATGCTGAGACCTCTGCCTTTAGTGCTCAACTAGGCAGTAGTGTCAAATTGTTAGACTCTCCTGAGCCTGTTTTCACTACTGCCTTTAAGTGTTGCTAGGCTCTCACTATAGAGAGTTATCCTTCAAAGCCCTATTATGTAGCCGCCTTGACAGAGGTAGGACTTAGTACTCAGGCCTCCGTCCCATGAGCTCAGCCAGGGGGCCAAGTTGCTTGGCTCTTTCACCAATGCATCTAAACTGGTGCATTAGGCCTCCTCTAGCTATAGAGAGTCTTTCTGCTGAGACCTCCACTCCTCAGAGCTCCGCCTGGGCAAGTTGTTCTGAGTAACAATTTGTGAGTTGTAGGTTCTCTGTGAGCCTCCTTACAAGACATCCTGAGCGAGGGCGTTGTTAGCTCTCCTCTCGCTTTAGAGTCATTATGCTGAGACATTGTTTGCTAAGTCGTTAGGCTAAATCTGTTAGCCTCCTTGGCTACTGTGAGCGTCGTTAGGCCTCCTCTCCTAGAGAGTTATCTTTTTGAGGCCTCCCCTCCCGAGAGTTTCGCTAGGATAGTAATTTGTGAGTTGTAGGCTCTCTGTAAACCTCCTTACAAGATATCCTAAGCGTGGGGCGTTTTTAGGCCTCCTCTTGCTTTAGATAGTCATTATGCTGAGACCTCCGTTACAAGAACTTGGCTAGGTTGTTTGCCAACTGGTTAGGCTCTTTGTGAGCCTCTTTGGCTACTGCGAGCATCGCTAGGCCTCCTCTCGCTAGAGGGTTCTTTTATTGAGGCCTCCGCTCCCCCAGAACTCCACTAGGATAGCACTGCAAGTTGTAAGCTCTCTGTGAGCCTCCTTACAAGATATCCTGAGTGTGGGACGTTGTTAGGTCTAATTCTCATTTTAGAGCTGTCATGCTGAGGCATCTGCTCCTAGAGCCCGGCTAGGTGGTAAGGTAGTATGTTAGGTCGTTAGCCTCTATGGGAGCCTCCTTGGCTACTGACCTCAATTTGGAGTGTGCTAGGCCTCCTCTTTATGAGAGTCATTGTATTGATGCCTCCACTCTGCAGAGCTTTGCTGGTCAGACTAAGTTTATAGGTCTTTGAGTGTTGCTCTTGTCCTCTTGTTTGATGCCTCAACTCTTCAGGGCTGCCTGAACAGAAAATCTGAGTGTAAAGCTCTCTATGAGCCTCCTTAGATCCTGGCCTAAATATGAACGCTGTTAGGCTTCCTCTCTTTAGAGGCCTCCATTCTTGAGAAGCTCTATTATTGCGTTGCTGGTTTGCACTGTAGGGATTAGAACTCCTTTGAGTCCTTTGACTTAGCTTAGTAAAAAGGGCATTCATCCCTTCAGCATGGCAGTGTAGGCATTCCATTCCCTATTGCGACCCCTAGGGGGCGCAGCAGGAGTTTCCTTTCAAAAGGGAATGACTCAGGTTATGCATGTAACCATAGTTCCTTGAGAATATGGAATGAGACACTGCATCCCTTTGCCATGCTTTCGGTATTCCTGCAGACGTCTCCTTTCAGACAAGAAGTGGATGACGTGTTCATTGTCGTGTTTAGATTCATGCTTCAGAACCCCTTGGGGATGCAGTGTTCCGTTCCCTATTGTCAGGGAACCTTGGTTAATGTGTAACCTGAGACGTTCTTTTAGCTTATTTTCATGCTTTATGTCTTATTTTAAGTAATTTTAAAAATAAGAGGCCCTATTGGAAACTTGGTCTACACCAAATGAAGGGAATTGTAATACATTTAAAGGTTCTGGTTAAATAACTTCTCAAACTGATTCATAAGTGTTTGTTTGATTTGCTAACAAGAATCTGCTCATATGATTTACTCTTTCAGGAATCAGACTGTACTGGTTGCATCAACAGTTGGTTCTAGTATTTAAAAGTTCTAAGTTCTATAAATTAGAACTAGTTCTCAGTTCCCAACCCTATCGACACCTCTTTAATGAAGCAGCCAAATAGCTGTTCCAGTTCTTGTCTTAAAAATGGTCTCTGTGTACCCCGCAGGGCAGAGAACTACTGGTGGAGAGGTCAGAACAAGCGTACCCTGAAGGTTGGTCAATTTCCAAGGAACACAGTCACGTCAGTTGCAGGTCTCTCTGCCCATGACATAAGCCGTCCACTGAAGAACAGCTTCATTCACACAGGCCATGGAGACTCTAATCCTCACCGCTGCTGGGGATTTCCTGACAGAATTGATGAGTGAGTCCCTCAAATGTAACCTCACACGTGTACTCATTATTTTCACAATGTGTTGTTCTTTGAAATATGAGTTTTAATTGGTCAAGTCACCTTCATTTATATAGTG
>JAPMNS010802808.1:0-12221 GCA_029874215.1 Squalius alburnoides
CATTATGGAAAATAATGAACTTTATCACAATATGCTAATTTTTTTAGAAGGACCTGTATATGCTTTAAGCGTATTTATAGCCTCTCCTACTTAAGACTATTTGAAAATGTGGGTGTTGTGGTGAGATGTTTATTTTTTCACATCTATGTAATGTCATATGGCATTACAGAAACCCATGTGGGAACACCTGGCAAAACTAGCCCTGAAAAAGCCATTTTTGATTAGGTTGTTGTCCTTTTTTTATCCTTAGATGACGCATAGTCCCAAAATAAGACTATGCATCATCTAAGGATCAAAAAACTGACAGTCATATAAAAACAAGAACTAAAGTTTCTCATAACAGCATGAAATCCCCTCATATCTTTGCAAGGCCTTGCGGTATGAGAGAGACAGTGCATTGCGACTTGGTATAGACATTTATCTCACCACCTTTAGAAAGTGAAAGGGAAGTTCTCTTGCGTTGTTTTCTTGCGTCAGGGGGCTAATGAATGTGTCTGTGGCCATAAATAACCTTTGTGAGCTAATAAAAATAATGGCAGGGATGCTAACAGAAGGCATCCATCTATTGTAGACACGGAATCCACCTGCTTATACTCAATGAAGCCACAAGATATCCAGTGAAACCTTCTCATTGTGGAGATCTTCATGAATGTTCTTTGTTTATTGTCAGTATGGTGTGACATCACAATGCTAGTAGTTCTAATCTATTTTGATGTGCAGCTCCCAAAATGCCAGCCAACAATGAAGCAAATATCACTGCTGAATACTAAATTTTGTGTCCGCTGAGTTCTCATTGACAAATAATACAGCTCTTTGAGCGTTATTTTCTTAATCGACACTCGAATACATCATGGTGATTTGATATTATATATTTTGGGGGGCACATTTATGAAACAGGACATTTAGTTGCTGCTTCAGAGAACATATTGTCCAGGGGACAGAAGGACCTTCAGAAAGTGTCAATCTCTCTGCCCCACTTTCCCTGACATTCCTCTTCTATAGGCTATTGTACTCTTCACCACAAAAAAAAAACAAAAAAAAAAACCTTCCCTCCCATAAGATTGCAGTGCACACCATGGGATCATCAAATATAGATATAGGCTTTACATAACTATCTAGATTGAGACTCTTAACACAATGCATCACCAGTTGTCTGGATCTAGATTAGATCACTCATGAAATAACCATATATCTAGATCAGCTATCTAGGTCTAGGCTTTAGATTAAATCTAAAATAACTAGCTATCTAGATTGAGACTCTAACACAATGCATCACCAGAGACCTGTTGCATGAAGATAGTTGAACAAACTATGTTGGATGATGACGTCAATCTGACTTTGGGTTCTGACGTCAACCCGACTTTCATTTCCAACCAGAATCCAGCGTCTGTCCGACGTTGGGGTCCATATTGGAGTCAATCTGCCGTTATACTGACGTCCAGTGCCTGCTGGGCTCAGTTTATCATCAGTATGATATATGTTCAACACTCTTACAGTGTGAGTTAATTGCAATTGCAATGTAATTGAAGTTTATGCTGAGTGAATTCTGCATTTCAAAACTTAAATACAAGAGTAGATATTTAAAGTGCACTTAAGTATACTTGGAATAGTTCCACTTTAGCACAAACAAGTATATTTAATACAACTTTAGTTGAACATTAGTTCAATTAGTTGTTCCAATTTAACAGACTAAGTATACCAATTTAATTGCATGCCACAAATACATTTAGTTTTTACTGAAGTACATACGCATAAATAGTGCTTAAGTATACTTTTTCAGTAGAGTAGGTATAAACATTCCTGCCAACTCTGGTTTGACCCAGAGTTTGTGATTAACAAGCATGTGCTGCGAACAGCCAATCACACGGAACACAGAGAGTGACAGTTTGATTCACTTCTCAGAATTTGCTTACAGGTGAGTCTTGAAATGTTTTGTTCATTCTGCAGAGTAACTTTAATACATATATGTATGAACATATAAAAACATGAACAAGAAAAGCTCAAGTCACAACCATTTTCTAGCTTAGATAATCATAGCAACAGTATCAAAGATGGCGAAGTCCACAACAACGAAAAGTTTTATCACAACTGACAGCGTGTTATTAAATAAATGGGTCCAATAGACATGCGAGTTCATCTATCAGATAATTTAAATAACCAACAATGGCTTTCAATGCTTTTTAACCGAGTACAGTATGTTTGAGCGATTACGTTGATGTGTCGTTTTGGCCTAGAAAGTACAACAGTACCACTAAAGCAGTAACACCCTACCTGAAATAGAGTGCTCAATATACAGTATAGAAAGCCCACAATACCCTTCTGTTGGAGTTCCCATCCAACCAATGGCGACTGATGGTAAAAGCACCATAGAAAGCCAACAGATGGACAAACTGACTGAAGCTCAGCCAGTTCCAGACATACAGCAGCTGTGTGGCCGGTTTAAGATGTGGTTAGGCAAGAGGGCAGGTGACACGACAACATAACAACAGAACAGACACACATGAGTGGTAAACTGACACACAGTCAGGCATAAAAAGGAAGGCACTTTTTAAATAGGCTTTCAATTCAGAATTCCCCTAAAATTTCAGCCCCCAGGCAAATAAACACAGAAAAGGAAGTTAAAACTAAATTCAAAAAGGACACAAAATAATCATTTGCATTTGCTCACACGCCTGTTGAGCAGTGAACTGTTGAAGAAGAAAAAAAAAAAGAGCAGCATTGCCGGTCTCTAACAACATGATCCCGAATTATTTGCGTTATGTAATTTGACAAATGGGTCAAAAAATGAAATTCCTAAAATTGTGCAGCTGTTTGTTTTGGATTAGTGGTACCAAATTATGTTAAAATTGAGTTAAATCCTGATGGATTTAAATGAAATGCACTGAAATGACCTTAATGATAAACTGTTTCATTGATGCACTGATAATATGATGATGCAGTTATGACTATATTCAATAGCCATAACTGCAAGTATGAGTCATGCAAGTCAAGCAAGTTTTGATATATAGTCGATTTAGAAAGCATATTCCTCCAGTCGTTGGATCCGTCAACCTACACTTAAACAGTACCGGCTTGTATCGATGTATGAACTCATTTTAAATTGAAATTCATTCAAATGCATCCAACCTGTTGGCTGGAACTGTGCTATCTGGTTGAGCAATCAACAAGACTTCTTTATTTGACTTTTTGATAATTGCAGGAATGTCTGGAATCGTTATCATTAAAGCAACATGGTTTCCTCGATTACCCGGTAGGCTAATTGTCCGTGGTTCATGCTTTTGTGGTTTATTGAGCCAAAAAGTGTAACGCAAACACAATAAAATACAGTTTTCATCTATCTACTTGATATGGACCGTTTCATTTGCACAAAGTGCTCAATTTGAACTTTACAGTGGAGGATTATAAATCAATCAAAAAAATGATTTTATAGACATTTACATTTAAATATTTAATTTAATTTGCACACAAACAATTTTAATAAAAAAAAAATTATATATAAATAGATCTCATACACATTCAGCTAATTCATATTCATGTACAACCAAGATAATTGTTTTTCAATTATAGTTATATACACTCACCAGCCATTTTATAAGGTGCACCTGTTCAACTGCTCGTTAACACAAATATCTAATCAGCCAATCACATGGCAGCAACTCGAAGCATTTGGGCATGTATGGTCAAGACGATCTGATCAGCTGAAGTTCAAACTGAGCACCAGAATGGGGAAGAAAGGTGATTTAAGTGACTTTGAACATGGCATGGTTGCTGATTATTTCAGAAACTGCTGATCTACTGGGATTTTCACGTGAAACCTACAGTTTACAGAAATTGGGTTGAGAACAAGAACAGGAAACTGAGGCTATGATTCTCACAGGCTCACCAAAAATTGGTCAATAGAAGTTGGAAAAACTTTGCCTGGTCAGATGAGTCTCGATTTCTACTGCGACATTTAGATAGTAGGGTCAGAAATTGGGCGTAAACAACAATGAAGCATGGATCCATCCTGCCTTATATCAACAGTTCAGGCAACTGGTGATTTTGTAATTGTTTTGGATAATTTCTTGGCACACTTTGGGTCCCTTAGTACCAATTGAGCATTGTTTAAACACCACAACCTACCTGAATATTGTTGCTGACCATGTCTACCGCTTTATGACCACAGTGTACGCATCTTCTGATGGATATACTTCCAGCAGGATAACTCGCCATGTCACAAAGCTCAAATCATCTCAAACTGGTTTCTTGAACATGACAATGAGTTCACTAAACTCTAATGATCTCCAGTCACCATATAGATCCAATAGAGCACCTTTGGCACGTGATGGAACGCGAGATTTGCATCATGGACGTGCAGCCGACAAATCTGCAGCAACTGCGTGATGCTATCATGTCAATATGGACCAAAATCTCTGAGGAATGTTTCCAGCTCCTTGTTAAATAAGCCACAAAGAATTAAGGCAGTCCCAAAGGCAAAAGCAGGTCCAACCCAGTACTAGCAAGGTGTACCTAATAAAGTGGTCGGTGAGTTTATTTATTGGATACTATATATAGTATTATATTTATTATTATGAATTATTTGTACTTGATATGTTACATCAACAGTCCTATTTTAAAACTGATGAGGGCAGAACATTTTGATTGACAGGTAAGGGGTTAAACGCAAACGTTCCACACTGTTTTTTGATCCAATGACGAGAACCACCAAACCACATGAAGACGTGCCTGGTTTCAATAATTCTGAGAAAATGCCTTTGCTCATTCTCCATGCAATCAAATAAAAATAGACTGTACAATGGTAGAGTGAAAGGGATTCTTTTCTTGTTTGGAGGAGTCCGTAGTGCATACTCTTGGCTGGGGTCTGACAGCAGGGCTGCCTGACTGCAGTTCTCATTAGACTGTAAATATGATGTGGTTTGGAAGAGAGAGCCAGTACATATGGAGCTGTATGTGTGCCGCTGTCTGATGTGCGTTCAAAAACCAGCAATACACACAGAGCTTCATTATATAGTGGAGAGAGGAGGAGAGGAACACACAGACATGGAATGGGGCTGTTTTGGAAGGTCCAGGTTGAGTTTGGAATAACTTAACGACGGAGAATCCTGGTCCCAAAAGAACTGCAACAACGTACACTCGCCATACTAGGAATGGGTCACAATGGTCTAACTGACTATAAGAATATAAATGAATAAGAATCTAAATGTGTTTATATTATATTTATATTATTATCAAATAAATATTATATATACACTGCCATTCAAAAGCTTGGGATCTATAAGATGTTTTTATGTTTTTAAAAGAAGTATCTTATGCTCACCGAGCCTGCATTTATTTGATTTAAAAAAAAAAAAAAAACTGTAATATTGTTAAATATTATTACAATTTAAAATGTGTATATAATTTGAAAATATTTTAAACGTAATTTATTCCTGTGATGGCAAATCTGAATTTTACAAATTTGAATACAGATTTGCTGTACATTGATAACAATAATAAATGTTTGCAAAGCATATTAGAATGATATCTGAAGGATCATGTGACACTGAAGACTGGAGTAATAAATTACATTTTAAAATATAATCAAATAGAAAACAGTTCTTTTAAATTGTAATAATATTTTTCCTTTTTTTTTTTTTTATCAAATAAATGCAGCCTTGGTAAGCATAAGAGACTTCTCTATAAATAATTAACAATTTTACCGATCCCAAACCTCTGAATGGCAGAGTATCGAATACAATTTTTATATATTATTTTATAAAAAACTAAAATCAGCCAAATAATGAATGATAAATTATTAATATATTACTATAAATTATGAAGAAATTCACTGACAAACCAACAAAGGTAATCGCTGTACTCACCGATTTATAAAGGTACTCACCGACAAATATATACCACCAATCAGTTACTTTTGAAAATATATTGTATTGCTATAATGTAATTTGAGCTCTGTTCATTTCCTGTCCCCAAGCATAACTTGTGAGCTGATTGTGGAGATGATACATAAACGATTTGAATTACAATTACTAGCAAGCTGATTTTACAAAAGCACAATGGCAGAAAGTGAACCACCCACTTCACGTTTCCTTTACCTTTGGGCCTGTAACCAGGTGACTGTGCATATTTGACACAGTCGCGGCATCAGAGCCTTGAGCGGACAACGCGCGTTCAAATTACACAGCGTCTCATTCGCTGAACAGCTCAGCAAGTGCGACCCGAGTTCCGAAAATAATGTGACAGGTACAAGACTATATGTCTGCAAAGAAAAGGAATCGATTGCGAACGTGAGTGTACGTTTCCCTTTTATCAACAAAACGTAACGCGTATCCGCCGCACTTGAGCATAATAAGGACTCTGCAACCACAACAATTGTTTTGCTCCCTTAAGGTTTCTCACACAAAGGTACCTCTCGTATCAATATTGGTCAGGGGACCCTCCTGCGCCTCCAGAGGCTCAGTATTAAATTTGGACTCTTTGTGCAGCCGGGGGATTTCCAGCCTGTGAAACGGTGAGATGGATGGGAATGGGCATTGCTCCTCTGGGCAGAGTTACTGTCGCTGTGTGGGAAAAGGTCTCTTATTCGCTCTCTCACACGAGTCGGGAATGACTGTCTCAGTCTTTCCTTTACCTTTAACTCAATCTGTCTCTCTATGCCTGTCTTGTCTTCCTCTTTGGGAATAGGTAGTGTAGATACAGTTGGCCGATCAAGTGAAGAGGCGATTGTTCTATAGTGACATCGGAAGTAGACGTCTCTCCTCTCTTGTCAACTTGGTTCCGTTTATGGATCAAACTGGGCAATGGACCCAAGACTTGTGCGCCAACGTTACATCATCTTTCTGTTGCTTCATTAGCTTAAAGCCACACGCCGCTGGACAATTTTTTGAAAAACATCGAATTTGAGCAAACATTAAGCAAAGCAAAAAGAGCTGGATATCCACATATATAAGAGAACTGCATGGATTGATTAAGCTTGATTTATGTACCTAAAAAATGACTTTAAAGATAGAAAGATTATTCAAGTATGTTTTACAAGAAAATACAATTTCAGTCTTTCTACTTAGAAACGAATTAAACTAGACATTAAACAAGCAATTTATGAGAAAAAATTGTTTCAAAAACTGTATGTCAAGATACTGGGTCAAATCGGCAATACAATCTGACAACAATGGTATATTTTTTCCTTCTTATTCTCTCTCCAGTATCATCTACAAATGCCTTTGCACACTCAACTTTTTCTATACAATGAAAGTAAGTGAGGACGTGCGCTACTGAGCTGCAAAAATGAGAAGAAAAAAAATACAATACCATGCAATAGCTTTGACACAAAAGGATATTTGGATGAACTAACCATTTAAGCGAAAGGAAATGGCAACTTTCTCATTTAGACAGGCTATGATTCATTCAAACTACAGTGCGTTATTCAACCATATAGTCTGTCTGTTAAATGGAATTTTACAACAAGAGCACATGTTTATTCAGCATTCATGTGCACCCAGACAAGGAGATAATTAGATATCCTCTCTCTCTCTCTCAAAAAAAAAAGGCCATTCTACTGACTGGATTCTGACTGATGTGGAAAGAATGAACAGTAACTGGTAAATCCAATGTCTCCGGTGCCAAATCAAGCCTGAATGATGCCTGTCTTGTCACTGGAACTGTATTTGTTAAAGGCACTGTCAAAGCAACATTACTTTGGGGTGACCAAATGTAATTGTTTAAGAAAAGTCCCACATTGATCAACCACTAATTTCAATATTATTGCAAATATTAAATACATTTAATATAAGTGTTTTCCATTTTAATATATTTCAAAATGTAATTTATTCCTGTGATGGCAAAACTCCAGTCTTCAGTGTGGAGCACCATGATCCTTCAGAAATCATTCTAATATGCTGGTATGCTATAATTATGCTCAGGAAACATTTATTATTATTGTTATCAATGTTGAAAACAGTGATTTTTCAGGATTCTTTGAAAGTTCAATGGAACAGCATCCATTTTGGGATATTGCATTAAAAAACATGGAAATGCCAAGATGCACATACATTCTGTGTATGCACTTAATTGAGAAAGATACTTTTCTATCCAGTAAGAGGTCATGCACATAAACTACGTCGGAAAAACACTTAACTAATAAATCCCCTCGATGCGCATCTCACGTGACTTTGCCTCAACACTGGATGTGATTGGATAACTGGACTAACCAGTAGATCGATCTCATCGCACAGCATCTCAAATGTTGGTTTGATCATTTCTGAAATGCCTGAGCCAAAGTCTGTCATGATGTGGTTTAATTCCCTCCCAGAAGCATCTCACATGATTGCATTCCCAAACACCAGAATTCGAACCCAGAATAACAGCCACAGTGGCTTCCCAGATTGCAGCAACTTCCATTTTTATTACAGATATTTTGCTCCAATTTCACAGAAAGTGATGCTTTGTTGCTTTAACAGGAAATGTTGCTGTATTGACAAATGTCTTATGCAATATTCCAATTTTGCGCATAAGTTAAATTTGCAACTTTGAGAGTTTATAGACCCCTGGACTAAGTTGAAGGGAAGCATTTGCTAAATGATAGCTAATAAAGTAACATCCTCCTATCTATAGTGTCTCTATAATGTTGACTGCAGCTCCACCTGACATCACTGGCATGCACAGAACGCTCGTCCTGTTCCCATGACTTTCTCTGTTCCCACTCCTTTGCTCCACAGCTCCCCAGACCTTAGTATAAACGAAAGCTGCATTCCTGTGCAGCTCAGTTCAGATTACCTGCTTTCACTAAAAAGTATACCAATGTGCCCTTGTGATGCAGGCATAAAAAAAAAAATCCTCCAAAATGAGTTGTTGTTGCATGTTTGGCACAGTTTGAGGCATTTATGTGACATGTTTTGTAGAAACAGATTCTCTTCTTTGTGAAAGGAACGACAGTAAACTGAGCCTATAAGTGGGTAGCTGCTTTGATCTCATTGTCACAGCTCCATGGGAAGCCTTTAAACGTTTCCGACATATAGGCTTTATTCTGTTATGCATTTTCTTGATCCGCTCCCTTAAATTTTGAGGAACAAAGCATGTATAGGATACTGTCATCACTATCCATTTCAAACTAGTTTAACGGCTGGTAGTCTCATGTTTCTTATTAAAGACAATATCCAAAATTAAATATTAAAACGTTTTTATTCATTTTTATTTTAATAAATATAACCGCTTTGATCTCATTGTTTCATGGGGAGCCTTTTAATGTTTCTGAAATACATTATTTTGTAATGCAGAATATTTTTGATCGGTTCCTATTTATTTTGAGGAACAAAGCACTTAGGATAATTGCCATTGCTACCCATTTCAAACTAGTTTAACAGTTTGCGGTCTCATGTTTCAATTGGAAGTGACAACTGTGTTATTTACTGTACAGTCAGGTGACGGGTGAGTGGAAACCCGATCCTATCAGATAGACAGCGGTTGGGAAGAACATGTCAGAGCATTGCTCTGCGACGACACTTTGAACATCAACCTCGTCTCTTTGGTCAGAAGTTTATCCATTCCGCATTCTTGACTAAGGGATAAAGCTGCCCTAATCCCTTTTACCAGGTAGCCAAAGTTGGCAAGCGCTGCCTAAGAATTCCAGCAGCATTCCAGGTCAGGGAAGTTGCTAGGGGCCTGGCTGCACGGTCCCGCACAACAAAGGAGAAACTCCCATTCAAAGAAAAATAGGGTTTTAAAGTTCTGTGAGAAAGTCGGCTGCCACTGAGACGGGTATCATGTGGAATGTGACACATTTGAGGAGGGCTTTGGGAGCCGTCGGCGCTCAGAGAGGCATGGAGCCGGCCCTCGAGGCCAGACCGGCCAGGAATCATGATGTGACTGGACTGGGCTGTGCTTAATCCCATAATGAGCCAGACTGCGGAGTGACACGAGTGCAGTGGCTTTGAGGTGAATGTCAGCTCACCTGCCGTAGAGAGCCGATGGTGCCGGCGCGCGGCCCGACAGCCATCGCCTGACCTTATTAACACAGATAATAATGCCATGCCATTAACCAAAAGTTCATTTTGATGCAATACAATCGGGGAAACCTGGTGTCAGTCACCCCATCCGTCCATCCATCCATCATTCATTAAATTTTTATTTGATTTGATCAATTTATTAGTAACAATAATACATTATAATAAGGGTGAAAACTATGGTTTTGATGGTAAAAAGAATTGTAAAAAATAATTGTGTGATTTTATATCCTCAGATTGAAGAGAAATGCTTTTCTTTAAAGTTTTAATTTTAATATGAATTATAATTATCAGAATAGTTGTTTGTGGTATATTGTTGATTTTTCTTTCAGCAAGGATGCATTATTAAGTGTATTTAATTAATCAAAATTAAAAATTAGATGTAGCTTTAGACTGTCTTAAAAAAATAAATAAAATAGTACTCAAAACTCAATAATAATAATCTTAAAAATATTTACTTTGTATTAATAGCATCTCTTTTTTCTGCAAATGTTTATTTTTTTACTGATATAAATATAAGAGAAGTATTATCAGTTTAAATTAATTTAATATCATTAGCACAGCACCATTTAACCAATAAGCCAGCAAAAAGGTGATAGGAAAATGTGTAATTTATGATTATACTTTTTACTCTTTTTGTTCCACCTTCAAAACCATGTTAAATTGGGTTTTCTATTATTTGACATTTCTAACCCAATATCAAATGTAGGCCATAAAGAAAAAAAATAGGGTTAGTTGTGAAGTCACCCATAAGTAAAAATAAACTAAATTACCACTATTTCATATAAGGGCACTGATGCAACCAAAAGGTCAAAAATTTAGTGGCACTGCAGGTCTAGAAGAGCAAACGGCTGAGACCTTTGGTACAAGATGCTTTGCTAGAAGCTTGTTGCCAAACTGGCCTTTCGCAGCAAACTCAGAAGAGAAGCAGCTCTGCACCTCGAGCGAATACAAACCACTCTCTTTGATTCTGCTTTATAAGGCAAAGGAAATATAAAAAGGTGGATTTCTCAGAAATTCTTGTGGGGCATAAAAGAGGAGGGAAAACAACAACACCACACCAAGCGCAGAGCAAGCGTCAATGTTGGTTGGGTGATAGGGGCTTTTTCCACCCTGCCAACCTGGGCTCTGGGCCCATACCACATGAGAGAAGGGTGGAGCAACACGCACACTAAAACCCCTCATCTGCACTATCAGAGTACTCAAGCGTTCAAGCTTCAAAAAGGATGCAAAGCTATCAAAAAAGTGGTCCATATGACTTGTGCACTATCTTCCAAGTCTTCTGAAGTCTGACAGCTTGAAGCGAGAAACAGACCCAAATTAAAATGGACTGTTTCCACTCAACAAGACGATACGACTCAATCATTCAATCAATGAGTTGAAGTTCAGAAGCAGATCAATTTGGCATGTGAATCATTAATTCAGATTAGAGTAAACTGCATCAATTGGTTCATTTGAAAAGATCTATATCAAAAGATACGCACACAACTATCAAATGAGTTAAATTGAATATAGCTCATACTGCTGCACTTGTGAACCATGTAGGAAGAAACATCATGGCCATATTCCAGGATGACAATGTCAAGATTCTTCAGGCTCACATTGTGAAAGAATGGTAGGGAGGAAGCATGAAGAATCATTTTCACGCATGAATTGGCACCTCTGAGTCTAGACCTTAAATTCATTGAAAGTCTTTGGGATGTGCTGGAGTAGAGTGCTGGACAATTGCATTGCCAATACAAGATCCTGACCAAAAATTGATGCACCTCTTGATGGAAATATCATCACAACATTTATTTCCATCAAGAGGTGCATACATTTTTAGTCAAGATCTTGTATTGCAGATAAATACTGTTCTTTTGAATGTTTTTATTAATCAAAGAATCCTGATAAAAAAAAAGAATCACAGTTCTATTTTTAGCTCTATTTGAGCACCAAAAATAGCTGAGCATTAGCCTGGGAAAACCCAGACAACTTCCGGCAAATTTAGATTTGCTCTCCAAGTAGTCTGGCAAAGAGCTCATTCAAGTCCATTTCCCCATGCCGAGAAATCGTGGCACCAATCAGAAATGTTGAGGCGGGCTTTACACATGACGATCGCTCTGATTGATTTTTGGTCTATCCAATTGTGCCCAGAGGCATTTGAGCAACGTCCACTCTGACGTCCGTTGGTGAAGCGCACCAACTTTTAAATGCATTATTATATTCAAATTGCAAACACATGAG
>JAPMNS010802878.1:0-13553 GCA_029874215.1 Squalius alburnoides
TATATATATATATATATATATATATATATATATATATATATATATATACACATATACACACACACAGGCAATATAACATTATATATATATATGTATATATACAGTATAGTAAAATAAATAATATTGTAAATAGTAAAATAATTTGTGGCTGACCTTACAAACTTGTGCCACCTGTTGCTTCCAGTGGTTGATGAATCTGATGCACTCTTCCAAGCTGCGGAGGTCCTGCAGGCCCTGCTGACGTTGCCTTTGCTGGAAACAAACATGAAATATTTACCATGAGTGTGGAGCACAAATTATTGTGATCATGACCCAACATGGATCACAGACCATAACATCCCCGAGTTAGTTAGAGTTGTTACCTGTGAACGGGTAGAAAATCCACTACTGCTCTTGAAGGGGCTGGTGGGGGCAGAACTGTGGACCTGAACAGTTTCCTCTGGTAGCGTCCAGCGCACGGCCCCAATAGAGTTACTCTGCTTTTGGGGCCCTTCTGCAGAGGAACAGAAAGAGGGAAGGTTTTTGACTTAGTTAGATTTGAATTAGTGTAGAAATCAACATCTCACACAGCAGTTTAAAATGAATGTAATGTGGTAAATAAACAGAAATACAAGCAGTACAGACAGTTGTGTTCTATTAAAAACAGAGAGAGAACATGTGTAAGAGCCATACTTTTGTCCTTCAGGATGCTCTTCATTGTGTATGGCTTTGTGTTATTCCAGCACAACACCTATAAGAAGGATATTTTTAGAGGGACATATTTAAAAGTTATTAATATTATCAGTGCAAATTAACCTATTAAATGGAACACATTTACTAAACCATGATGAAGAATATAAAATTATAATAATAATAATACATATATTATGCTTTAATGATAATAATAATTAACTGTATTAACCTATATTGTAAAAATATGTATATTATACAATGTTTAGAAATTGAAGCATCATAAAGTACTATTAATATATTTATATTATTAAAAATAATAATATTTACACTAAAAATAAAAAATAATTATTATTCCTGATGCACAAAGAAGATAATGGGTTTTATTTCCAGGGAATGCATGAACTGATAAAATAGATTGAATGCAAAATATGTTTCTTTGGATAATTGTCTGCCAAATGCATAAATGCAATAATAATAATAATACTTCAGTCAAAGCAGTTAACAATAATATTAATTTCTCAGTAATGCCACGTTGTAACTGACATCACGATGAAAACTATGCGTTAGACTCAAAAGAGACTTACTGTAGATGAAGTGTCGGGATGGTGAATGCTGAAGGTGCCTGGTGAAACTGAACGTTGGCGCTCTCTCAGCCCTAGTTTTAGCTCATCCTGCATGGTTTGAACTTTGGACCTGAATTATTACGGTCATGATTCTATGAGGTGGAGGCCAAGGAAAGCTACGTGATGAGATATGAGAGTCTTTCCCAGCAATGATTCAGACAGTAGTCAAAATGGCATGATGCCAGGAATAAAAACAGCGAATACACGCACGCAGTGCGTAATGCCACATAGATTTACTGATTAAGTGGACGTATAGGGGAGAGCAGGGCACAACGTAACGCGGGGCTAGTTGTAACCACACATGCTAGCATGACGAAACTATTTACTAGTTGCCATATCAACATTATATAGAGACAAAATTGTGGCAAAATTCATACCACTGAACATTTAGGAAAAGTAAATTAATATGTACATTTTTCATCTCTATTTTTTGTGTTTATTTAAAATTAGAAAAACCTGATATTATTTTAATCTCCAATATGTTATTTAACAGTTGATATAGTTATTTAATGCTTGCTAACTAGCAGAAGACACTAGCTGGGTGTTACAGTGTGCCCCTATTCCAACGATTCTATTCTATTCTTTTCTATTCTATTCTATTCTTTTATTAATTCTATTGAGGAAAACATGAGAAAAAGGTGAAGAAAGACAGTCAATGTTCAGAAATGATTCATTATTTTTATGTTTTGAACTATGCTGTATAGCTGTGTTTTCCGGTGTGTTTGTTGTCAAACTCAAAAAATGGTTTATTTTCAATGATTAAAAAATGGCATTATTTTATATGAAAAAGTATTTATTTATATATTTTAGTTTGTCTTCTATATATTTTTTATTAGGTCAGATAGTATTTTAATCTGTCATATGGTAATGTTACAATGTGCCCCTCACATGTTACAATGTACCCCACCTATGGGGCACGCTCACATTTCACTTCCATTATTTCCGGGTATATCAAGAAAATAGTATACACTGTATTAAAAAAACAAAACCACATGATTGTACTAGACGTGTGGGAAAAATAAATACTCTGATCCCTAAGTAGATTTACACAAACTGAGAAAGTCAAAAAGCGTTACGTTGTGCCCCACTCTCCCTTATGTGGTTGTTAATCAGATTTCATTCAGTAAACTTTTGCATAATACTTAAAAGGCCTCACATTTGTGTGGGCATCCTTCCTCTGCATGCACACAGTAGATATAAAATATGGATGGTTATATTATATGACTATAAACAGGTTACGTAACTTAAAAAGGTAATGCTGTACAAATGCCAGGGAGTTCAATAGCAAAGCATTGTAAAAGTAGCTATGATGGTAAATACCAGTAAACCGAGCAACTGCTGCTGACCTCATAAACCATATATTTTGTGGAAGTTCCTGAATGATATGCATTTCTTGAAAATGTATTTCAATAATTTCTCTGTATGGTTGTTTGTTCACAAGCATGTATTTATATCATCACAACCAAAAATGTAATGGCAATGACATATCATTTGAACTTTGTGGAGAAAATTATGATTATTATAACTACTAAGGATAGCTGTTTGCATGAACTTTATTTCAGTAACATGCTGTTCCACTGAAATGGACATTTTCAATTTTATAATCCATTAACCTTTAAGTCTCTCCTTGTGTTCACGTGTTTTCCTATAAATCAATTGGTGTGATAAATAATCTCCAATTAAACTCCTGAATTTAAATTTAGGTATATAAACCGGGTGCATAATTGTAATATGTATTTTAATTTAAATAGAATTCAAATTTAACAAAATGTAAAAAAAAAAAAAAAAAATCATATAACCATTATAAACATGTCTAGTACTAATTATATACACAATTAATCCTGTCCACAATATGCTTTTTATCCAGAAACATTTAATGTCTGACATGCCACCAATAGATATTTGTATCTTATTTTATTTAATATGTACCATGGGAGAGTTTAACAATTTTGGGGGGTGTCAATATTTATTTGATAAAAGTTAGCTGAACAATGTAGTGCAGTTTTGATGGCTGTGTTAATAACAGCATTGAACTAAAAAAATGTCTAGATGTATTATCAGTTGAAAAGTGTATGTTATATATCATGGGACAAATGGACATAATTACTTAGAATTACATTAAAATACATTATTTATGTCTTGTCCTGAATCTGCACAAGCTGAGTGACTGTTGAATTTAAATTGCAATTCAGTAAATTCCTCTTTCCGTCATTCCATTTACTATTCAACATTTTGTGGAGTGTCCCTAATTCAATTCAAATTTATTTTAAAGTTATTATAACATTTATTTTTCTTGCAACCTAAATGTGTCCAACACTTTGGCCAAAGTCAGTGTGTGTGTGTGTGTGTGTGTGTGTGTCTGAATCATGTCTGAATAAAAATAAAAGAGGAAATTAAACTAGACAGATGTCTAAATATATAAACTCATGACTTTGAGTAACAAAGTGAGATAATCAAGAAATCAGGGTTTGCTTATACTTAGAAACAGTAGGGTTTGCTGAATTATACATATGATCCAATCATATTTTAGAAAAATTATGTAATTATATCACCTTTGCCATGCTCCTGTTCTATAAAAAACTGTTGCATTCTTTTTGCTGGTGGGATTCTCTCTGAAATTTGTCTGAGGTCCTCCAGCCGTGATTAAAGCATATTCTAAGGCATTGTCTGGAGTCTGTCTAGATAATGCTGTGCAGCAAGTTAGTGGACCACTAGAGATTTTATTTCTGTTCATACGGTTCAAGACGTTGACCAACTCAGCTGACGTCGATTAGGAGACGCGCTAGAGGATGAATATTATTAAACGTCGATCAGGAGATGTTTAGGGGCGTCGATTAGGAGGCGACCCAGTTACGTCAAGTGTGTAAGAAAAAAATAAATAAATCTACGCATTCTTAAACTGTGACCTTTTCCCAACCCTGCTTATCATGACCTAAATATCACACCCTAATCACACAGTATGATTCAGTTCACAGCAAGAGTTCATGTGAAAGTAGGTGAACATTTTCTGAAACCATGCAAAAAACCATGTCATTCCTCCTCTAATCCAAAATTCTGATTTATAAAGCAATAATAATAAAAATAAACCAATGGGTTCATGGATCAAACTTTATAGTTCTCATTCAAATAAAAAATATCTCTTAACACAGCTGCAGGCTACATGTGTATTTATATTTAGCTTTATAAATTTGGAGTTAGTAAGCTTTTATTTCTCATACAGTAAGTGTATTTATGAGTTTATGTAAACTATGGTAACATGACCATTACCTGCCCTTACGTAACATCAGTGTCCTCTTATCTGTCTAAAGGAGAATTCCAGTGCATTAGCATGAATGCAGGTCTGAGCAATAATCCCAGAAGTCTTTCCTGTTGATGCAAATGTATTTTTATTGCCATGCTGCAGTTACATACACAAAATGAGTAAAAAAAACAAAAACAAAAAAAACAAGCAACAAGCACAAGAATTTCCACAGAGTTTGTGAAATAGTGCATTGGCTTGAAAAATGTGTAACATTATTCTATTTTTAAGTAGAAGTGGCATCTACTCAACATTTGACTTTCTCAATCAAAAAGGTAGTAGTATTATTAGGAAGTATTTAAAACTCTTTCAATTTTGTATTGATCAATATAAACATCTCTTAAAAGACATAAAAATAAGGTAACAGACAAATAGCAAAGCCTCTCTCATTCATACGCATGATCTTATTTAATAAAACTGTACATTTGTTTATAATGTAATATCTCTGTGACTTTATTTAAGTGAATTACAGTATCTTTTGACAACTGGTTGAGTGCAGTTTATTCTTTGATCATGCAGTGAAATGAGGTTTAATTCCAGTTTTGGAAAAACTGTTTAAAGATAACAGTCTCTCTGCCCTGTGGTAAAATCTCCACCTGTAAGACAGAAAAACACTAGATTTTTAGAGGATCTGGCATCTATTCACATGGGTGTAAACTCAACAGTTTTTTAGTTCTTTTGAGAAATGCTTCGAAACCAAACACAATGAATATAGAATAGTATTTCGTAGAATACTTTTGTAGACCAAAAGTGACTTTTTATGGTGCAAGTCCTCCTGAAAAGTTCATATTTACGAGTTGAGAAGCAGTGTTTACGACGTCTGGTGCGTTTAAGTCACTTTTGCAAGATGGCGGTGTACCTTTTCTTTATTAACTACACAAGGTTTTTAAACTCTACAAAAGAAAAAAGAATGTACATTAGGTGTGTTTTGCTTTTTAATGTTTTTTATTAATTTATAAAGCCACTGTAGTAAACTTTATCGCTACATATTATATTGTTATATTACAATGCAATTACATTTTGTGCAGGGAATTAGCTTATTTTGTTGTAAATAAAAAAGCCTGACAATGTCACTGCTAAATGGCTATAAATATTGTGTTATTCCGCCACGCCCCCAACTTGTAAAGATTGAGCTGGCTTCCCACTCGGATTTATGACTTTATGATGGCGTTCGTGTGCTTTCAACTCGTAAATACGATCTTTTCGACATGACTCAATACATTTCCAGTTCTGTTAGGGGTCGGTGCATAAATAACAAACTTTTCAAACTTTTTAAAATTTATTTAAAAAATATTTAAAATTTAAACCACAAGAGTAATTCTACAAGTGCAGACCTGTGTTTTCATTTTGGGGTAATTCATTTGCTGGATGAAGTCATCTGCCATTTTCAGAGCAGCCCTCTTCTCTTCTGCGTTCGCTCCACTTCCTGAGAATCATAGAAAACATTTCAATTATGAAATGTATGTATGTATGCATGCATGTATACTACCATTCATAGGTTTGGGGTCAATATGATTTTTGAATATTTTTGAAATACGACTCTAATGCTCAACAAGCATTAATATATTTCAATATGCAATTTATTTATTTTCATCATCAATACTCCAGTCTTCAGTGTCACACGACCCTTCAGAAATCAATCTAAAATACTGATTTTCTGCTCAAGAAACATTTCTTCTCATTATTGTGCTGCTTAATATTTTTGTAGAAACTGTAATCTTTTTTTTCAGGATTCTTTGATGAATAGAAAGTTCAAAAGAACAGCATTTATTTGAAATAGAATTCTTTTGCAACATTATAATTGTCTTCACTGTTGAATGCGTCCTTGCTGAACAAATCTTACTTAAATGGTAGTGTATATTATATACAGAATTATATTATATACAGATTTGTTCACCAGACACTCTTTGTGTTATTGTGACATGCATGTACAATATTTCTTACCTTTCCAAACAAAGATCTTTCCATTGGCCCCATTGTCCAGGATAAAGCAGTCATCACGTACCAGTAAGTCCTTGGCAAATGGGCTTTTCTCTGATACCTTGGTCAACTTCATTGACCCTGTTGCATCTGAAACCTATAAAGAAATGACCATTTCTCCAGATTGAATGGACATGAAACATGAATGATATGTTTGCTAGACCTTTTAGGAATTTAAACATCAGATAAATGTGCATTGAGCAAATATAGGTATGGATTAGATTCCTCATGGCAAGGATTCATCCGAACATCCACATGTACTGTAGTCTCAAGGGCTGTGTTCGAAATCGCTCTCTTAAATAGGGCACTATTGGAGGGAACAGTCATTTGTAGTGGTGTCCGAAACCATATTGGATGTTATCGAGTGGACTCATTCAATCCTGTAATGCACCGCAATAATGAGTGTACAACCGATGTACACTCAACGGCTAGAGAATACCCACAATGTGGGTACAGCATAATATCATACAGGTATAAATTCCTTTTTAATTATTAAATTGTTTAATTAAGGTTTATACATAGTTTCAATGACAGAGTTCAAGATAAATCTTTTCATCTTACTACTGGAGCTGCTATTAAACAACAAGCATACTATGCAAAAGTGGCAGCCCTTCCAGTCCGAATTTGCTCCCCTGGTTTAGATTAACACATAACAGAGTTGTGGTACCTTGTAGAGGGAGGCGGAATTTGATGCATCTGCTTGACTGTCTTCCTCTGGAGTGCTTTCTTTCAGCTCTGGCACTGGACCAAGAACCTGTTTATTATAATAGAGAGGACGAGAGCAACACTGTCAGAGCTCATCGGCAAAAAAACAGAAAATTTGTTTTTCAATTTTATGTCAAATTTTTTATTTTGTGTGTGGGTGTTTTGCACTTCAGATAAAGTAAAGCAAGAATATTTAGTGATCAACTCTGAAAATGTTCATATTATGTTATATGTTATATTATTATAAATGTAAACTGTTATAAACAAAACTATTAACTGTTTATAATTTATTATCAGTGATTTTAGCTAAAATAATGGCAAAATGGTGTTCCGCTGTGTTTTAGAAGAACTAATGATTTTCTAAATTGTACTTATTCACTGTTTACTTATATAAAGTATGTTAAAAGTATGCTGTTCTTTCAGATTTTTTTATTCTGGCCTTTAATTTGAGAGCAAAAAAAGAAAATAAATAAAATCTGAGTGCTTTTTTCTTAAAAAAAAAAAGAAAAACACAAACGTATCAGCCTTCTAATAATACTGTTTCTCGGTTCAAAACCTCTACTCCATTTCAACAGCTGTTTATGAGGACCATTCATGTACAGCACAACTTTAAGCTAAGCTTTTAAAAACTTGCGGTGTACACTGCTGTCTCCAGATACCAATATTTTAACAATTCAGAATAGATGAATCACTGTCTGGCCTACTGAGATTTCGGTATGGAGATAAAGGTTAGGATCATGATTTTTCGGTTTTACTACAGCACACCGCGGGTGTATATTAGCACTGTTTGTTGTTTCCTTATGGGTAATTGTGGCATGTGACGTTGGCATGTAACTAAAAGGATTAAAGTGAAGTGTAAAGCTAAAGAATCATAGAAGGAGAGTTCATAGAAGGAATCATAGAAGGAATCATAGAATTGACGGAGGGTAGAAAAATATACTGGATATATATTTTTTTATTTGTCAAAATACACTGGCCTGTTGTTACCTGTAGCATTTCCTGTGTCTCCTCTCCCTCATTGATGTTAGTGATCTGGGCTTTGCCGTGTCTCTCTGTATCTCTGATCAGAGTGGCGATCTCCCGCACCTTCTGCTTCTCAAAGATGTTTGCCTGAGATCCTATCCATGACACAATTATCTAGAGAATAAAAATATTTTATAATAATTATAAAAAATGTATTTCAAATAACTGCTACATTATATTTTGTTGATATGCAGTGTTGTACAACTGCAGTTTAGTTGAAATAGGTTGCATTTCTTTACTGTAACTTTTGATAATTTTAATGCATCCTTGCTGAATAAAATAATCTCTTTCAAACAAACAAACAAACGAACGAACAGCAAAAAAATGTACTGACCCTAAGCTTTTTAACAAGTGTATAGAGAGACATACCCAGACAGCAACATAGTGTCAGCACAGATACGGCCCACATCTGGTACATGTTGATTCCACGTGTACTGGACGTGGGCCGGATCTGGGCCGACACTATATATTGCTGTCTGGTATAGCAAAAGTCAAACAGACAGGCACAAACCTCGCCCAGGTCGAGTATGAAGCAATCTCCTTTGTTAAAGCTCTGCCAGCTCAAATCCACTTCCTTGGCTCTGATGTTGCGCTTCCCTTTGATTTGGTATAACCTCTGAATGGGTCCAGATCCAGACTGTGTTCTTCTGAAGCCAGACTCCACACCTCCCTCCTGTACAAACAGAATAGCGTGACTATGTAAGGAACATAAGAACTCTTTAATTGAAATAAAGATGCATCCAGTACTACTGTAACAATCAGTTCATTTATATATAAACCCTTTTTGTCTACATGTGAGAGAATATGAACACACACAAACACATCTCACCTTGTAGCTGACTCCTCGAGGGAAGAGGCTCATGAATTCTGGGGATTCATAGCCCTGAACCTGTCTGTGCTGGACTGGATCTCCTCCCAGGAAGTTATCCAGCTGCGTAGCCAACATGGCACACGCTACCTGCTCGTCACGAGACGATTTCTCTCCTAAAATGGAGAAAGAGGAAGAGAGAAAATTAGGTCACAATTTATTTTGATGGGCCCTTTAGACAATCTATAAGTAACATTGCAGCTAAATGTCAACTAACTTTCAAAGTATTAGTTGAGTATTAGTAGATTGTTAGGGTTAGTAGAATAAGGTGACGTAGTTGAAAAGTTACTTATAGTCAGTAAAATGTCTGTTGGTGGACCATTCAAATAAAGTGTAAGCAGATTTTAAGCAGACAGTCTAATAATACTCTACTAATATTCTAATGAGACATGTAAATGCAACATAGTCATCAGCACTTTATTTTACAGTCCTGTCCCTTATTAACATATATACTTATTATAGTAATTGCAATAACTGGGTAATAACTAGGAACTAACCCTGGCCTGTCCCTTCCCCTAAACCTAACCTTAAAGGGTTAGTTAACCCCCCAAAAAAAGTATATCAGTAATTACTCACCCTCATGTTGTTCCAACCCCATAAGACTTTAGTTCATTTAACCTTAAGGTTGAGCCACTGAAGTCACTTGGACTATTTTAGCGATGTTTTTACGAACTTTTCTGGACCGGCAGGATGAAAGTGTCTAGAAGCCTATGAAGGAGTCAGACAGCTCTCAGATTTCATCAAAAATATCTTCATTTGTGTTCCGAAGATGAACGTAAGTCTTACGGGGTTGGAACAACCAACGCATCATGAGGGTGAGTAATTACTCACAGAATCTTCATTTTTGGGTGAACTAACCTTAGTTATTTTATATTCCCAGGTACTTTTTAGGTAAGTAGAGGAAAGTGCACGTACTGTAAAATAAAGTGCAACGGAATGACTAAAGGGGGCCATAAAAATGTTACTGAAAATGAATTGTAACACTTTACAGTAAGGTTCATTATTTAACATTAGTTAATGCATTATTAGTACTATGAGTTACACATTTGTTACTGTATTTGTTAATCTTTGTTAATGTTAGTTAACAAAAATACTTTTTTGTTCATTGTTTGTTCATGCTAGTTCACAGTGCATTAACTGATGTTAACAAAATTTGAATAAAGTATTAGTAAATGTTGAAATGAACATTAACAAAGATTAATAAATGCTGTATAAGTGCAGTTCATTATTAGTTCATGCTTATTAATGTAGTTAACTAATGAACATTATTGTATAGTCAGTGTTACCAAATTAATTTATATTAGATAATCGGTAACACTTTACAATAAGGTCTTATTTGTTAACATTAATGAATGCATTTGTTAGTGCATGAAGTAACTATGAGCACTGAGCTTTATATTATTAACCTGTTAACATCAGTTAATAAAATACAATTGTTCATTGTCCGTTCATTTTAGTTCAAAGTGCATTAACTAATGTTAACAAAAATGACTATTTTGAAATTAACATTAACTCAGATTATCAATTGCTGTAGAAGTATTGTTTATTGTTAGTTCATGTTAACTAATGTAGTTAACTTATGTTAGCAAATGAAACCTTATTGTAAAGTGTTACCCAATCATTTAAAAGTATGGAATCCACTCACATAATTCACTTTACAAACTTCCTCTCTTACATGCAGCCAATAAAAAGGTCAGCAAATGCAAATAAGAGAAAGCAATTAGGAAGAACGTTCTTTCAACAAACACTGTGTGCAATTTTGCACAATTCTGTCCTGTGTCATATACCACCAACACAGCCACTTCCTCTGCATCTCTGAGCAACCATTGTTTGTGCTGAACTGTTTGACTTAAATGCAAGGACATTTGTGGTAGGGCTTGGGTGAATGATCAAAAGATATTTAAAGTTATTAGTTTTTCTTTCCACAATGAAAAAAATTATTCTTGCGCTGCATTTAGTTTAGCAATGATTATATGACATACAAAGCAATTTATTATATATAGCAATGAAATATTTTAATTTTATTAGCATTTTTTCTTCTTCTTGAGGTTCAAGGAAATATGCTGTTAAAAGGTTCAATAAATGCAATAGATAATAAATGCATGATGTTTTCAAAGTCAATGGGTAATTGTAAAACAATCGTGATAAGGGATGGTTAATGAGAAGGCATGAGAGAAGATGGCTCATCATGCTGACAAGCTGCTTAGTGTTTCCTAAAGCACCGGATACACCATAAGACAATAGACCTAACTGAAGTCCTGTCACAGGCCTGCTGAAACATTAATGACCAATGAAAACACACGCCCATGCCTTTTTCCTTTGGGAGTCTTCCCTCTTCACCCCTCTCTCCTGTCTACCAGCCGTTCTATCCCAACTTTCTGTGCACTCATTCAGACTTGGGTCAGGTCCACTCGACTGTGTGATCATGCGTATCGTTTATCTCAACAGGCTATTGTCTCAGTCTTTCAAACCCCATACCACCACAATAATCATGACTGACTGACCCTGACCCTGGCTTCACTTCTTGTTATGTATATCCTCATGCCATATGCAATGTTGTTCTATGGAAGAATAAAAAGAATAAAGAATAAATAAATAAAAATAATAATAAAATAAATTATTTAAATGAATAAAAAAGTGGTATTAAAAACATTTAAGACTTTTTGCGCATCATTTTTCCATAAAAAAAAAAACTGTTCATGGTGACCATGTCTGTCCAGCTTCAAAAGTAGCAAAGAAATAAACTTGGGGTCTTTTTTTAATTGTAGTATTGTAAGTAAATGACATAATTTACTTTAGTCATTAGCATGATGGTGAATTTAGTGAATTAAAGGAGGGGATTCACTTCTGGCAAGATGGGCGTTTTAATAAAACTTGACTTTCTATGCATGAGAAAAGCAAAAATATTGTTTTCACTTTATTTTAATGGTTCTTTTAACACATTCTGTTGACTATCAATAACTTTGCACCTACAAGTCTACTAACTTTCATTAGAGTGTTAGTAGAGTATTAGTAGAATGGTAGGGTTAGGGTTAGATAAGTAGACGTAGTTGCAAAGTTCCTTAGTTATAGTCAGAAGAATGTCTGTTGGAGGATCACCACAATAAAGAGTAAGCAGATATTAAGCATACAGACTACTAATGCTCTAATGAGAGTTAGCTGACATGTAGTTGCAAAATTAGGGAAGACCGGGGACAGTTGCAGCAGGGAATGGTTGCAACATGATGACACATACTGCACATGCACAGTTAGACCCTCCCCCCACCAAGAAGACAACATCTGCTGCAGCATTTATTGAACAAAACTTGTTTTGGAGGTATGAAAGTAAATCTTTTCATGAGATGTATTTTTGTCATCCTGTCCTGACATTTTGTATGAATGAATCAAAACTTCCTTAGTTTGAATTATTGTTTTGTTGACTTCTAAATGACATGGTTAGCATGTGACTGAGAGAAAAGCAAAAAGTGTTGCAACCATCCCCGCTCTCCCCTTACCATCCAAATAAAGTGTTACCAAAATGTTTTTGAAATCGGTTCTTATGACTACAGAAAACAGAGAAAGAAGGCTGTGGTGTTCCTTTTTTACCAAAAACTTCAACTTTTGATGTTTTTTACTTTTATACAAGCTCTTAAAATGATTCATGATGTCTCAAGGCATTTAACGATTATCTTACGCAAATCCACAGTGACGGATGGGTGAATAAAGTTTATTGTGAATTGGCAGTTGACGAGTCCACCTTTTTCAAACCTGGGAGATAAAGGTTCGCATCCCACTTGGAGTGTGTTGAGTATGACAGGTCACATTTGGTGCCGTGACCCGGGTGGGCGTGAGGTTTGGGGGGCCTAGTAAGAGCTGTGCCTGTAAACCTCACTCCCCTGGCCACAAGAGGCGTGCTAACAATAGCGGCCATTGTCTCTAATGTTCCTTATTAGCGAGCCCACCTCCCATGCTGGAGACCCCGGTTCGAATCACGCTCTAAACAGGTCGAGTAAGACCGGATACACATATACTACTGACATTTGACTGTTTTCACCTGGCCACTTCATGCGCTTTCTCAGATCGGATAGATATCTGATTTATCAAAACGATTCTATTTACACCTGGTCACATAAATGTGTTTTTGCAAAACGGATTTAAATCCGATCTTCAAATCCCGCGCAGCCGCGCTATATGCAGATTTAATGGAGTGCACGTCACTGAAAGCAACAAATATGAGCTGCTTTTTATTGATCATCAGATAAAATTTCAAAATCAAAGGCCGCAATAAGAGAGAAGCGACAACAGCCCTGGTAAGATAATTTCGTTTCTTAAAAATTTACTTTTAATAATGATGATTGTGTGATAAGTGTCTGCGACTTACTTTCACTTTGATCTGCGCTAGTTT
>JAPMNS010802983.1:0-12796 GCA_029874215.1 Squalius alburnoides
GAAACTCATATTAAGGTTAAAAAACCTCATAAAGTGAAATTTTCATGCAATGGGACCTTTAAATGTTAATAAAAGCCTAAATTAAAACGGTTTATCAAGTCTCTTCAGAAAATTTGGACTAAACCACTCAATTTATATGGATTAGTTTTACGATCTCTTTATGCACTTTTTGAGGCGTTAATGGGGCGTCAATGGAGGGAAAGAAAGCTCTCAGATTTCATTAAAGAGATCTTCATTTGTGTTCCGAACATGAACGAAAGCCTTACAGGTTTGGAAGTATATGAGGGTATTTGATTAAAGTATTTTTATTTTTGGGTGAACTATCACTTTAATATGCTTTAAAATATAATTGATTCCTGTGGTGGTAAAGCTGATATTCTGTATCAATTACTCCAGTCATCAGTGTCATGATCCTTTAGATATCGTTCTAATAGTTATAGAAATGTATACAAGTTTGGAACAACCTGAGGGCGAGTAAATTATGACAGAATTTTCATTTTTGGGTGAACTATCGCTTTAAGAAACATTTCTTATTGTTATCAATGTTAAAAACAGCTCTGACTATTTCTTGTGGATTTTTTTTTTTTTCAGGATTCTTTGATGACTAGAAAATTCAAAACAGCAGTATTTATTTGAAATAGAAATCTTTTGTAGCATTATAAAGGTCTTTGTCACTTTTAATCAATTTGATGTACCCTTTCTGAATAACAGTATTAATTTCTTTCAAAAATATCTTACTGACTCCAATATACTACAAGTTGATAACAAACCTTCAGCTTACATTTTCTTTCCTGTCCATGTTGCCTAGGTGCTGAGCAATTTATTTCATTTTCATGAAACAACCTTTTTCCACCTTTTGAAATAACATACACTGATAAATTATGCATAATAGGAATAGGAACCTGCATCAAGCTTTAATGCTGCATAGAAACACTTTGGGAGGTATTTTTCAATATATACAGTGTAGACTGACATTGGATCTGACTCGCCTAAAACACCACACTGACGCAAGAACACATTTCAGAAATGTAAATAAAATTCAATTCTGCTTGATTATTATAATGGCATGGGGAGCGTAAACAAGTAAACAGAATTCGCTGGCATGATATCAGTAAAATATTTGATCAAGGGGGAATAAGGCTTATACCAGTGTACTTTGTAATTCAGTTAATGGAATTTTTAAAAAAGCCTGTCCGGCTCTTATGTCTTTGGGATTGTTTGCCTTATGAAGGTCTTTTCAGAGAAAGAATAAATTAAATAAACAAAAACAAACAAACAATCTGTTGCCTACTCACAAAAGAGGCCAAATAAAAAAGCAGGAAACATAATCATTAACATAAGAGCAATATAGCTCTAACTCAGTAAGCATGTTTTGACATCCACAGGATGTTTTAAGCAGCCTGATCAAATTGATGAGAAGAGGAAAACAAAAATATCCAAAAATTGGTTTAATAAACAAGATACCTGCAATAGCACAATATCAATATTTGGGTTCAAAAACTGCCAAACAAACAGAGTGCATGCATAGAAAAGCCTAATACTGAAATAATCTTAAAGTTTTTTATTAGAATTCATTGCTGTGTTTGAAAACAATCTAAAACATGTTCATTATCCAAAAAAACCTCGTTGATTATAAGATGCATTTTGGGATGAATCCAAGTTTGGCAGACTTTCAAGCTTCCTAAAATACCCAAAGCACAATAAAAGTAGTCCACACAACTCGTTTCAAATAGAAATGAGTCACATTACAAAAGCAAAGCTGTTTGCTAATGGCATTTCATGCTAAATCTAAATCCAAGCCTTTAAATGCTGTTCTGTGCCCTGTAAGGTCAATTACTTTCATTAACATCTCTGTAATTGTGGAGGACATTCTTTTATGATGTAAATCACAGAATGATGCCAGCTGTGACGTAGTAATAAGCACTGTCTGTCAACCATAGCCAACTAGATTCCTCTTCATTCCCAATTTCCTGGACTGTGTCCAGATAGTATCATGATCAGAGATTCAGTGCTATAAAATCAGAGAAATGACATGGACAGTAATAAAGATCACTGAAGCAAGGCTGCCGATGGGTTTTTTTAACTCGCCCATTGCTTTAGAGGCTAAACATGCTAAGCTAATGGGCATCTATTTCTTTGCTTCAAAGATTTATTTATGTTTTTTGTGATTTCATGGCACTCTACTTTGGGTTAACATTGGTTGCATCGTATAGTGAAGACAAAAATACACAAGGTGTTATATAAAGTTACCTTGACAAGGAGCCAGGGATCCATCATTCCATGTATATGCAAGCAAATGATGTGGGACAACTGCCACTCAAAGTCAAATGTTGGTTTTCAGTGCTAAAAAGTCCTGCAACCGAAGATGGATTCTGCAAACATGATCAGTACCAACATTTTGCACATTCATAATACTCAAAGTCTCATTGCACTCTGATGTTTTTCACTGTTACCTGGCTGCATTGCAGTAATGCTTGTGTACATAAACATTTCTTCACTGTCAGTTCGTGTGCTGCACAAAACTTCCTCTCTGGGATCAACAAAGCCCGTCCATTTTTCTCCATGCAGTACAAGTCTTGTCAAAGGTCAGCATCATTCCTAAAATCTTCTCCTGTGGTGTCACGTCATTAAATCTTGATTACCTGACAGCTAGCTGACAGTAACAAATGATTAGCTCTACACAACAAAAAAGCATTCTTCTGTTCACATCTATAAATAGGAGATTGCTGGTTGGGCTTGAGGCCAAACTAGCCTTTTGAAACATGATACACAATGAACAGTTGCTCTTTGTTACCATCCTTTTTTGGAATGGCATGTTATGGTAATCTAATTATTTATCTTAAATTCTTGTAACAGGTTAGTTTCTGGCTTAATTATGCTACTTGGTTAAGAGGAGTATTTTCTATGTGGAACATTTCATTTATGGAAATATTATTCAAACATTTCCAAACTTAAACCATAATGAACATCCAAATCAAGCAGAGCAAAAATGGGGGCCATGGAGCATCACTGCCATCCTTCATCCAGTCACCAAGATTACCTGCATTCTTCATATGTAGTACTATTTAGTACTAGTATACAGGGCTGATTATTTATCATATTCTAATAGTTGGATTCATAACAACAACGGACAAGGATCCAGTCATAATAATGGGCTAAGAAATGTAAAGAATGCAAGCAAACTGTTTTTAATTATTATTTTTTGATTATACAAAAGTCAATATATACAAACATTTAAAAGACTGAAAAGAAAAGAGTAAACAAGACTTGAGGTTTTAGCACAGGAGATTGTCGTGGATCTTCTTGAGGAATTTTGTCAGATAGTTTTTGGCTGGTTTGACTGATGATAGGATGTCTTCAATTTGACTCAACCTACAGAAGACAGAAAGCACAAAACACTGACACAAGAGTAACACAAAATTATAATTTTATGTGGATGCTTCTATAAAGTGAACATTATTGTAGCTGTTGGTAATATTTACAGTTCCATATGCCAAGGAACACTTGTCGATTAATGATCTTGAGAGAAACGCTTTTTAAAATATATGATTAATTCAAATGTATTCAAAATAATGACACTCTCAGCACCAATGAAATTTGCATTTGGACTAAAATATAAAAAGTAAAAATTGGTTTGTGGTGAAGAGGAAACTTTCTGATATGAAGTATTCTAGTCATAACTTTTCTGTTAAACAGACTAAGTTACAATTTATATTACAGATTAATATTTTGTACTTGACACATTTTCTGTGAAAAATTAGATGCAGAATGCTGTTGTTTCACTAAACGCTGCCTAGAGACTTCACAATATTTCTTTCTAATAACAATCCTGTCTTATGACGGTTATGTTATCTCCACTCACAAAGCCAGATAACATTTAAACGTATTGTGATCAATAAATGTTAACTGCTTTCAAACCTTGTATTCCCCATGTGTTTTTTGAAGTCCTGTATGTGAAGTGGTCCAAAGGGATAGTCTGGAGTGACCATCAGACTTAACTCAAACTTTTCAAACGCTTTTAGGCTTGAGAAGACAATATGAACTCTGAAAAAGTAAAAACAATAACAAAGAAAAAAAAAAAGAGATGCTTACAGTTATTAATTTGTTATCATGAATACAATCTTTCTTAAAAGCAGGAGGCTTCAAGTTGACACGTTTAATTTTTTTTATGGAATTAGAGAGATAAGGGAAATGTCACAACCACAGCTCAACAGGCCAAGGAAAAGTTAGTAGTAAGCTAGTAAATGTGCACTGAAAGGTGCAACCTACTGTGTGTCCATACAGGTGATCTTCAGGATGCGAAGCTTCAATCCTCCCCACTTCTTCAGCCGGTGAATCTCCTCGCCTAAGAGCCTGAGACGACCCACCACCAAACTAATGTCATGAAGCAACTGTTGAGAAATGACAAGACAACACTGAGACTTCTCATCTTGTTCTTATATTTTCTCATATACCTTTGTAGCAAAACAATGTCTATAAATATTTTAGATACATTCATTTAAATATTAATGTACAATGTACATGCTTACCTCTGGTATATGTCGGGTAGTTGGGTACCTCTGTGTCCATTGACTTTGAGACTGACAGTATAGTGCAAGTAACTTGTGAACCATGCTTGCATGACACTCAGACTTTTCCCCTTAAAAAGAAAAAAGAAAGTAAAAAGTAATCATCATGAGGAAAAAAAATATACAAAGTGGATTTCAAATATTTAATAATAAATAAATACATAATTAAAATGAAAAGATAAACTGATTTATTGTTCACTCACCATCCAGCTGCAACTGGAAGCATACATCTACACTTCGCTCCACATCCTCAGTCATCCATTCCGTTCCTAAGAGAAATGAGAGTATTATAAGCTACTGTTGAATGTGATAATAATGATGAAAAACCATTAGGAGTAATTATAAATGATAATTAACTGACCAGCAGGTATTTGCAGGTTCACCTGCAGATGCACAGTGTTGTGAAGAAAGGTAAACAAGGCCCCCCTTTCATCTGTCGCATCAAGACGCCACTCGGTCAAACTGAAAGACAAATCATACCTTCAGCATAATATCTATTTACATAGCAAAATATATGGGAAAGGTATAGTGGTAAAAAATAAATATTTCACCAACCGAACCAAACATCTAGTACTTTCTAGTATTAGCATTTGTTATTGTCACAAGATGCCAAACTGCCTCTACGATGGATTTTAAACAAAAGGGAAAAAAAACCTGTTCAAGGTTGCAAGATGACTCTTAAGGCTACTTGATTCTCCTCGCAGCTTTTCCTGTTGGCCCTCCAAATTCCTAAGCTGAATCTCCAGCTCACCAATTTCCCTGAAATGATTACCATTTTCAGCATTCAACAAAAATCTGTATCTTACACATTCCTTATGGTGTGGATAGAAGAACATACCTCTCCTTCACAGTGATTTCTGAATTAAGCCTTTTCAAATCTGTCAGCAGAGAGGGAAAAACACAGACAAACCATTATATCTTTTTTCAGCTTCACAAGGCTGGAAAAATCAATAGTATAGAAGTAAACTTACCCTCTTCCTTGGCTTTTAAGGCTGGTCTGGTTTGAGGCGCACCAAGATGATCTCCCATAATCATGGCCTCTACAGTTGCAAGTTCTAATGTAGAGAAGAAGCAGTGTGTTATTTCACTATGATTATGTATATTTATATTACATACATTCAAACATGAAACCGAGCAGAGAAAAAAATCCATACCAGTTTCTAAATCATTAATGCATCCATCCAAGTCTTCCATAATTTCGTCTGTCTCTTTGATTTTAGATATCAGGCTTTGCTTTGCATCCTAATCATATAAGGGAAATTCAGATACACAGCAGTTAAGGCTTTTAGTTCATGTCAATTAGCACTGAGGCCCTCTAACAAAATACAAATGCAATAAAAGTTGTGTGCAAAAATAACATTTAGCAGATACATTTATCTAAAATGTACAATCCTATCTTCTGGGAAAACAGACTGAAAATACTGATGACTGATGATCTTGCACTTACTAATTATGTCTAAAAAAATACTGGCAGCAGTAAATCAAGTTTATGGCTGTGATTTTTTATTAAATTTGATTAAAAAAGGTTAAGTCCTTCATTTTGCCCTTTCTAATTACGGCTTACATTGGAAATGTGGAACTGCGCTCATCAAGAAATTTCTTAGGCTGTATGTATCAGAATTAGTCTAATCTGGATGTTCAGATGAGAAACAGAGATTTTTTTTGATTAAAGAATAATTTCACTTTTCAACATTTCAAAATAAACAAAAATACCTTTACCTGTGTAGTTTTAATGAGCTCTGAGTACAAGATTCCTTTAATTTCATGAGATTGTGCCTTGCTTCTCTTTCCAAAGTAAAGTCTTCGCTCTTTCAACTTGGATCCAAAGCTTTTCAACTGAGGAAAACAAACAAGCATGAAGACTTCTCAAAGATGAACGAACTATGATTTTAACGATTTAACATAAAATGACCCAAGATTGGCTATAAAAGCAACATACTTGTTCTTTAGAGAGAGTGCATATCTGTTGCTGAAGGGCTCCATTGATGCATCCCAGGGATTTCTCTTGTTCAGGCATTTGTTCTTTAAGTCTATGGAGAAATGAGTTTCACAAAATAATTCACAAAAATAGTTAGTTAAAAACACACACACAAAAAATCTGCAGTGACAGTGTCTTACAGCATTATCAAAACCAGACTAGTATGTACCTCTCCACTATCTCAGTGAGGTTCTTACAGTCTTGCTCATACACTCTCTGCTTGGGATGGTATATGTATTTCTCTTTGAGCAAATCTTCCATTGTGCGTGTATCACCAGCCCTACACTGAAAAAGAAAAGATGTGTTAAAAACTGTCACATATTATGTTCACAAAGAGAGCCAGACCACTTACACTGTCAGGAAGAGCACTTGGTCTAGATCTGTGGATGACGAAGTTGATACCAAAGTGGCTTAGGAACTCATTCACTGTGATGCTTCCGTCCTCAAGTTTCTGGAAATACAAGATAAACACCCAGATTTTTATAATTTCAAAAGAAAATGTAAGTGGTGCTTGCACATGCAAAACATGTAAGGGTGCACAAGCACACCTTCCCTAAACAAAAGCACACAATTTAACGTATTATTCATGTCCGTCGCATTTACATTCTGGGACAAGTTACACAGCAAAGTATAATACCTAGGGTTAGATATTTGTTCAGATCCTGAACAACTATAGTGGATAAACAAACAAAAAAATCCTTCTAATATGGGATATAATGCAAGCGTGGGTGAATACTGCTACCTTGTTGAAATCAAATACATTATCCAGCGTCCCATCCATATGAGAGTCAAACTGCGAGTATCTTAAAGCTGTAAAGCAGATCACATTTTCTTTAAAAAAATAAACCACATTGAAAACCTCTTACATTTTTTAGTGCATAAACAGTTCACCATGTCTGAGAACTGACACAAGCAACTCACTGGATTCAGAGACTCCTGTATCTTCAATTTTCTTTGCCTTGGGATTTTGAGCAGCATGCCTTGTAAAATTACCTTCCCACTGTACAGCAGCTTCATGACAGTCAGGCCCCTGAGGAGACAGAATCTCAGGCATTAGCATAATAATGCACAATAGAGCCCATTCTTAACACTTTATTACAGAACAACCTCTAAGCATGTAGCAGGAAATACCAAGCAATCAAAGTATTAAACTAAAAATTTAAATAAAATAAAAATGTTTTGTTCATACCATGTCAGAAATGTAGGCTTTCTTGGTTTGTTCTGATGTAATAGGATCTTCCTCTGGATAAGGTCTTTTAAAACATGGACTCGTGCTCGTGCCTGGCTCAAAGACATCATCCTCAAAAAGCTCTTCATTTATAGGCACAGCCAGAGAACCATCCAGTTCATCTTGCTTGTTAATTGGCCAATTTTCAAGACTCCCTGATATATCTTCTTCACTGCTCATTTCAGGAAACTCTTCGTCATTAATATTGACTGTTTTGCAGTTGCTATTTTGTTCAACAACATCAAAATGTTTCTCTAGTTGTAGACTTCGTAAATCATTAGTACCTATGGTCACAGTTTTGTTTGGAGTTACAGTTGTAGCTCGTTTCGGTAGTTTTGGCACGATACCACACAATAACAACCTTGATGAGAATGGCTTTTTAAGACTAAAAGGTGTGGTCTTCTCATTTTGAACAGAATTATTTTTCTGCTTAACATTAGGCGTGACATTTGAAGCTGGCTCAGTAGAAATTTCAGTTTCACGCTGCTCTTTATGGGAAATCTCTGGAAAGGAACAAGAAGGCAGAGGCGCAGTTGTGCTTCCAGTCATTACTTTTTGCTCTTGCTGGATACGTCGTGAAATATTTCGAAGCTCCATTTGAAAATCTGCTAGACTTCTCCGTCTTGCTTTTGCAGGTTTTAGTTCTTCTCTACTGAAGGAATCAGCCATGGACTCATTTGAGGAAGAACCTTCATGTTGGACTGAGCTTGTACTTTGTTCCTTGTTAGACCAAAGAGCTTGACTCTCCTCATTTCTAGAACTATTGGAAGTGTTTATATTGACTTCTCTCTGGTCAAACGAAACACTTTTCTCCATTTCAATGGGTATTGTTAGGATATTTGTAATCTGCATGTCATTTTCGTCATCAGTCGTCATCACATTGCTTGGATATGCCATTTCGCAGTATTTGTTCACTTGCATGTCAGCTGGGTCATATAACATTGTCTCTGTGTTGTTGCATTTAAAGTTTTTGCCATCAAGATCAAAAACATGTTTTGAGGGGACGACATGGTTAATAGCACACTTGGCAGCTTCAATCACCTCATTTTGTTCTTCACTTGACACTATGCATTTATAAACAGATGTTGATGCCCAAAGTGCACTTTCATTTGCTTTGATCTCTGAAGCACTTGCTGCCAATGTGCTTTTTGAGTCAACTACAATTGTGTTGCATCCTGTTAATTCCATTTCATCATCAACACAGGGGATAGCTAGATTTGATGCACTGGCTTGACATGTCAGTTCCATGCAGTCAGACTCATCCTGCCTTTGACAGCTTTGTGCTGTAGGTAACAGATTACTCTCATGCTTCCTTTCCTTATTGGATACAAAGCTCTTTAACATGATATTCCCAGTGAGTGCGTGGGTTATTTCCATACCGTCAACATCATGACTGGAGGATGTAGATACAAGGTTCAAACTTTTCCTTGATTTACTGAATGGTCTGCCGTATTCAGCCTCAAGCACAACAGTCTGAGAATTACATTGTGTCATGTCCATGTCATCAGGGTTGGAGAAATTGGTCTGACAGTTATCAGCTTCAGTGTTTTCAGGATAAGACATCAAGGACACCATCCTTGCTCCTGACTTTCTTCGAGTCATTAAAGCTTTATGTTTTCGCTCACTGACTGGTGCCTTATATACTTCAGTCATCTCCATAGGTACAACAGCAGTGATAGTCTGATTAGCGGAGAATGGTACTGTACCTGTACCAGCACTTCCTAAACAGGCCCGGTTTGAGTCGATGTTCATAGTGTTGCATCCAGTCAATTCCATTTCATCAGGGCTTGGGGGTGAAATCCCAGCAAAAGTACTTGGTCGGCATGTCAAGTCCATACAGTCACTCTCATTATGTTTAGGTGATGTAGCAGATATCAGAATGCTTTCACCTCTTTCATTCTTGGTGGCTGAAAGAGCATTTAGTATTATACGCCCTGTGAACCCTTGAGTAATGTCCATCCCATCACCGTCTTCAGTTCTGGATACCGATGTATGAGGCCAATTCTTCCTTGAGTTGCTTAAGGGTTTGTCTCCACTGACCTGTTTAGCCTCGGGAAAAATAGATTGACACTGTGTCATCTCCATATCATCCGAATTTGGAGTTTGGGCAATGGAGAGGTGGCCTGATTTGTTGTGATCCAATATCTCTTCATTTCCAACCAAATTAAAACAGGACATTTTGCTTCTTCTGGATATTGGATGCAGAGCTTCCTCCTTGATAATGCCTGCATGCTCATCTTCTTGAACAGTTCTGGATACAGACGCAAGAGAGAAACTCTTCCTTGAGTTGCTAAATGGCTTGTTTCCACTTGGTTTGGCCTCGAAAACAACAGCCTGTGGCTGTGTCTTTTCTGTAACATCATTATTAGCTGTTGGAGCTATCAAGATGTTGCCAGATTTGTTTTGATCCACTATTTCTCCATTTCCAAAAGCATCAAGATTGGACATACGGCTTAGTTTGGGAAACAGAATGTCCTCTTTTTCTCGAATAGATACATCTAAAGCCCCAGTAATCTCCATATCATCGGAATTAGCAGTTTTGACTGTTGAGAGATTGCTCTGAAAACAACCAGTTATGTTTTGATCTGTTGTCTTCTCATTTCCAATCATATTAAAGGATGACATCCTTCTTACTTTGGGAACTGGAGACTGAGATTGCTCCTTCATATTCATTGTGTGGTCTTTTTCTCGAACAACTAAATCAAATGCCCCAGTCATCTCCATCACATTGTCATCCTCAGAGAAATAATGGGATCTATTGTGATCCAAAGCAGCCTGGACATTGCGGGTGATATTTCCTTTAACTTTAACACTTCCTTGATTTTCAGAAATGGAGGGTGCAAGAGGCCGAGCATCATATTTGGTTTCAACTACAACAGTGTGACTCATGGTTGTCTCTATATCGTCATCTTCAAAAAAAGTTACACGGGATCGTCTACGTTGAAGGCCCTGTGGTTGTTTTGGTTTAACCTTGCCACCTGGATGTTGCTTGATTGAAAAAGATGGTAAGTGATTCTCCTTATCAATTTCCATTGTGCTTGTATTGGCTGAACAGAAGACACTTTCAAGCTCATTTTCTGAATTTGAGGGCTTAATGGTGTTTACAGTGGGTAAGCACATACTGGCGAGAAAAGCACTAAAGTCTGGGTCTTTTGCAGCTTTTTTACTCTCTGCTTTTGCTTCACGTGGCAAACCCTTCAGACTTGCAACATTCAGATCACCACAGACTGTCTGAGCCACTTTTAAGCTACAATCTGAGTTTGGTTCTTCTTCAATTGCATAATCCTCATCAATTGTGATAGTGTGACTTTGAGTAATATCCATGTATCCGGTATTCTCTCCAAGCAACATTGTTCTATCCACACAGTCATCTTGTAAGACTGGATCAGAGAAGAAATTCTCCTACAATTTGAGAGAGAAAGGTCAACATAATCAGCATGTGTCAAGACAAGGTGGGTTTCATTGAGACATTAATACAAAAAACTCAGTAGTAGGTACTGACAATCATCAAATATTGTACGCTCACACACTCCAAATTAAATGTCTGTGGCAGCATATCCTTACTTTAATCAGGGATGTCATAAACTGCAGAAGCCTGAAAAATTTATGTTTTTGCCTCTGCAGCCTTAGATTAGTACTTACCTTATGCTGGGATAGATAAAGAGGAGTGTTCAACAAAGTCTCCAGGCCTGAAAGAAATGGAAAGGTTTAGTGGTTCACTCTCTGACTATGAGAATAATTTTCAGGAAGTATGTAAATACAAGCATGAGATCAATAGATTCTGTTACAGTGAACAACATTTATGCAATTACGCATAAGTGAACACACTCTAATATTGAATAATAACACATGCAATGTGAACAAGATTGGAGAACAGTGGTCCCAATTGGTCAGCAATATTTTAACAATTTTTCTTAAACTACCTTTGATTTGGTGATTTCCCCCATCAACAAAATGCAGAATCCTGTCATTAGAGGAAAAAAGAACGTTACAGATTTTCATATATCTTCATGTGGATACACAAAACCATCAAACATGTTTAAACTTGAACAACATGTCAGTAAGAAAACAAAATAGTATTATCGGTTACTTACTTTTCATCTGGTCTATCTCCTGATAAATTTAACAGAACACAATAATGCAAATAACAGTGTCAGTGTTTTATATATGCAAGTTGCAACAGAAATATTTTATACAACTCATTTGACAGAACTGGTACACATAATCCTTAACAATGACTCACTAATTACATCACATAAAAACTAGAACAAGTTAAAAACAAGAAACATTTAAACAAGTAAACTCACCAACATGTGTGTTTTGTATGGATGCCAGAACAGGAGATTCATTTTTCGCATCGCTGTGAAATTTTAGACATCGTAAATGAACTAACTACATTATGTTTCAACATTATTTTGGATTAACATTACTGCACTTACTTTGTAAAGACTCGAACATTATTTGTAGTGGCAAAACTCACTCTTCGTGAATTTCTCTTCTTCTCTACAGGTTTGGCAATTTCCTCCTTCATAAACATACACATAGTAATTATTTTTATTATTTTTAAATAATTAAAACAAAAAACATTTATTAAAATGTTTGTACCTTAATCACCATTTGTTCCTCTTGCTCAGATGCAAGCACTTTCATAGATGTCCGAGAAGCTTTTAAAATCTGTCAGAGGACAATGAAGAGGAAATATTTACTGTTTTGAGACAATTACAAATTTATAAAAACTGTGAAGACATTTAGAAGCAGCAATAGAGTGAATATAGGTAAATTGGGACACCTAAGCTTAAATCACCTATCATTACTGTGTAAAATCAGCATAAAGTTCATCCTAAGATAGTATGTGACAATAGTGAAGCCATTTGGATTAACTATACTTTAAAAACACCAGAAAGGATAAATCATCAGAAAGTGTCACATATTCACAACATAGGCTACTGGATACTTACCGAAGAAAGTCTCCTTCTTGAGGATTTCACTGCCTCATTACTGGAAAAAGAAGCAGGATTAGTT